>BGPR01006637.1:0-78304 GCA_013235015.1 Araneus ventricosus | reverse complement strand
ATCTTTTAACAAGAGAAGAGGATTTCCTTTCCTGAATTATAAGAGAATTATTCTTCCCATTTTGTTTTCAGTGGAAGGTCACATTAGGGAAATTTCCTTCTTTCACAGAAAGTCACGACTGGCCAATGTTCCCAATTGGGAGCATGGAACTTTAATAAATTATAGCAAATGCGCTTCTTATTTATATAATTATATTTTATATGTTATCAGTAACGTGGGCATTTTTAACTATGTGTTCGGAATTTTAGAAATTTTGGATCTTTTTTTAATTTGTTAGGAATTTTTATGCTGCACACAAATGAAAATGTGAGGAAAGCAAATTTTAGAAAATTTCTGTACATTGCCCGTTTTATAACTGAAACATAATTTCTATGTCAAAACATCAAGCATACTTTCAATTATAATTAACAATTTTTCCGAAACAATATGAACTATTATTTTTTAAATGAATTTTCAATTCGATGTTCCCAATTGGGAACATTGGCCTGTAAACGGTTAAGACGTCGCATCTAAATAGTAATTCAAAAAAATATGCAGACAGAGAAATAATAAGTTAACTCTCTGTCTGCGTTGAGAGTTAAGTTGCGCAGGATCACGTTTGTATTTTTGATTTTCCAAATTTTATACATCTGTAGAAGTTTATATACCTGTGTCCCGGCCCCTGATTCACTGATAGTAATCGTTATTTCCAATATATTGCTTCAAAAATGTCGAACTATTTCAGGTTCTCAACAACAGCTGCCATTGCTAAGGAACCTTACGGGAAAACGAACGTCAACTCTCTCCTGAATTTCTGGATATTTTGTTAGTTGAAATTGCAAGAAAATACAAGAATATCTTTAAAAACGCAAATATAGCTTCGCGTCACCGAATAGTTCAATTTCATAACTTTTTCCTTAAACCTAAGCAAAAAATTATTTTTTACTCTCACAGATGAGTTATGCCCGAACTTGTTAGTATTTGTATTGAGTCCGACCGAAGGTTAATTTGGACGAACATTGTATGACAAATAATTCAACCTGTGGGAATGTTCTTCCACAGATTTTCTTGTATGAGCTAAAACATGCCAGAAAATCTGAGGAAGACCACAATATGACCCGTTTCGCGCTTCTTAGTGTAGTAAAGAAAACCGAGTATTTATTTTGGACGCCTATCTTCCGACCAGCTGTATCCAAATTTGGACACAAATCTATAAAATATATCATATAAAATTTATTTTTCTTAGTCATTGAGTTATCACATTCACATAGACGCTATTATACAAATTTCAGAGGGACTTTGTCCAAAACTTATATAGATCTACAATTTTGATGTGGAAGCTATATACCAAATTTCATTAGTCTAGACTTTTGCGTCTCTGCAGTATTAGAGGGAAGACAACATACTAAATTCCATCTGTCTAGCTCATTCCGCTTTTAAATATTTGTGTTCGCAGTCCATCTGAGAGACATAATTCTACAAATTGTTTCTTGGACTCAAGACGTGGAGATTCATCGAAATGAAGTTGAATTTTACAATAATTCTCTTTTCTATACTTCGCATGACAATAAATTATATTTTATCAATTCTTAGAAAAATTAAACATAAAAGTATATAATCCTATAATTTAAAATGGCATGAATTATGGAACGAAAAAGCATTTCGAATTAATACGTTGAAAAATTCATATTGATAATCAATCGCTCAGCAAATGGGATTTTAAACTGTTTTTTAAGATATTCCAGTACCTGGTGTGATTTTTCTGGTTTCTGTTCTGTAAAGTGAAAGCGCCACTAGGTTTTTAGCCACGTGATCACTGAAATCTCTTCCTAGTGTCTCGATCGGATGATCCATGATGTATAAAAATCGGAGATTTTCCAACGATTGCATTAAATCCCAAATCGTGCTTCTGAAACATTTATTTGGCATTAGATTTTACTAAATAAATTCAAGATAATTAAAATTTATTGCAAACTTCAGCAATTTCATTATAAATATATAAAATACAAAAGAAAAAGTGTGCAAAGGAAAAACGTTACAGATTCGCCAACGAATATTTTACATACAATTTGAAGGTTTCAAGTTCAATCATCTTTCTTCGTATAATATAGATACGCATTATATCTTATATACTTAAATGCGTTTAAGAGTAAATTCTACAGAGTATTTGCAAAAGTATATCCCAGATTTGAAGAGTTACAGTTACGAAACTAAAGAAGCTACAACCTTCCTGTACAAATTAAATCCAAAATATCATTTTAAATTTATAAAATTGTAAATATTCAATATGACCACCACCAGGAACACGAAAGGTATCCGGTCGATAAGGAAAGCTCATCCCACACTTTTTTAGCATGTTGGGTGTTACAGCTTGGATGGCTGCAGTTATTTGCATCTTCTTTTCGTCAACATTCGCCGGTTGTGGCTGAAAAATACTTCATCTTTCATATAGCCCCATAGAAAAAATATCGTATGTTAGAGCCATCGAACATCCTTCTGCGAATCGTGTTTCGAATCAATGATTTCATGAGGATTGTGCGTATCGCATATGTGTGCTCGTAAATTCTGTAACGCCAAATAAAGAACTCTCTCAAAGATATTTCGCCAAATAAAGAACTTATGTACTTCTCATTAATAATCATTCAATGGTGCTCTTACTTTTTTGTTGATGAGATATAGCCCTTCTAAGTTGGAGTATTCTTGTTTTTTGGAGGTGGGGGGGGGGTATTTTAATTTTCCTTCGAAAAAACGTCCCCATTCACTCAAAATGATTTAATTTCAAATCCACATTTTTGCAAAGGTAGCTTTTCGTCGCATCCAAAAAAACTGACATCAATTAATATTACCTCAAGGACGCGTTTATTTGGCGCGTCTGACGAAAATGTGAGTCTTCATAAGAACTATATTTAGAATCTTGGGCCATCAATACGTTGATTGGTAATGAAAAATTCGTCTCGAATTTTAATAGCTAGAAAGGACACATGTCGAAGTCTATACACTATGCGTACTAACCTTATGTTTCGATTCATGCGAGTCAACTAGTTTAGTGTCAAGTTGGTCCATATGTTGTTTAAATTTACATGAATGAATATTTAACACTTTAGATGGGATTTTTGTAAAATTAGTTATAATAAGCATACATGCTTTATAAAGCTATAGCTTTAATTTGCGAAATTATGCTCAAGATAATAATGCTTGAGCTCTTGAAGTAGCGCTAGCATCTGAGACTATACACAACTAACCTAGTATCGAATCTTAGAAGTTTGAGATTTTGTCTCGAAAACCAATCAATACCAAAAGATAATTTCTAAACCATTAGAGATACGCAAATCTTCAAATTTTAAGTCTTTAATGGAGTAAATAATTGCATTTTATATTGTTTGAATCAATAAATGTATGGCTGAAAATATTACGAAATTTTAATTTTCTTAATTTTCCTTTTAATCATATTTAGTAAAATATTGTTGCAAAAATGTAATGTCGCTTTCCTGCCTGACTATTCTTATATTTAGGAAGAGAGTTTTACAGGGGTAAGTATGGGATGGCATGGCCTGGACCCCTGACCTTGAAGACGAACTTGGCGACCATTTTGGCTATCTTGGCGACAAATCGATGATTCCAGAAAATGCGACCCTTTTCTAGATATCTTTATTAGGAAAGAAAATACGCTTGAATGTACGAGAAAACTCCATGTGACGTCACGGCATGTCGGAGAGAGTATTTAAAGGTTGCGCTTGGATCAGAGAAGAGAGTGTTGCTCGACTGGAACGATTTTGGAGTCTCATCTGCAGTGCGCGCTAGAAAGCTAGTGAGCTGAGCGCTATTGAAAGTTCTGTCATGTCGTTATTAGTGATTTGCTGACTGTTTGTGTTGCTAAATCTCAAAGTACTGAACTGTTATTACCTGTGAATTGTTGTCTGTTCACGTTGCTAATCTGTGCAAGATCTATTGTTTCCTGTTACCTGTGCTTCGTGTTTTCCTGCCTATTTGTGAATAAACCTTCATTCTCTACTTTCCTGCGTGTTGGAATGTTTACTCCATACACCCATAGAACGATTTTTGTAACAATATTATTCGCGTACTAACATTTTAAACAAATAAAATAATCTCTTCTGAGATTAAAACTGACCGAATTTTGAAGCTTTGAATATCAATAGCTTAGACGATTTTAAACCAATTAAGGATCGCATCGAGAAATATCCACAAATCAATGGATGATTCGAGGAAGAGGTGGCCATTGATGGGACTAAAATAATGACAATCAAAACTTCATAACTCGGTGAGTTTTATCGCGGAAGAATAGAGCTTCTTTTGTTTTGAATGTTAGTGTGTCAAGTATCTTTCACTATAAATGACAAATAGGACCGAGGGATTTGTATAAAAATTTAGATTTCATAGTATTTTCAGCAGCACATTTGTTGAATTAACCAGCATAAAAGCAATTATTATTTTTTATTTAAAGAATATTTCAATTTGGAAGTGTATGTCTATTTCTAACGGTTTAGAAATTACTTATAGGATTAGATATAGGGCCAAGATGGAAGTGGAATCCTGCATAAAGTATACATATCACCTGAAAGCACGGAAAAAATACTTTCATAAGAAATCTCATTGTCAGAGATTCTTACAAAAATATCTTAATAATATTCGAGATTTTAAAGCAAAATAGTTGAGACCCATTAAAATGATTTACTTGATAGTCCTAGTTCTAAAGACTCGTGATCAACATTTTTTGCAAAATAAAACATTGCTGTAAATGAAATGTACTCATCCATAAATATTAAACAGAAAAATTTATTAAAATGCTTATTACCTTTCGATTGTTATATCATCAATGATAAGTGCATGCAGGGAATCCAAAGCTAATGGTGTTTGGTCGAATGCTTGTTGAAGAGTCGTTTTCTTCAGCTGCAACTCGCGCATTCGAACACTGTCAATGATTTCATGCGGCAAATATTCTAGTATTGAGTCTTCTATGACTACCTGTAATCAAAGCCAGAGACTACATGAATTGTTTATGACCAGACCCAGCCTTGACCGCCTACCTTGAATAAGAAAAGAAACTTCAATTTTAAAAAAACAACTGAGTCTTCTATGTCTACCTTGGAATCAGACCCAGAAACTTGAATTTGTAAGAGAAAAGTATGTGAGTCTTCTATTACTTCATGAAATCATACCCAGAAACATGAGTTTGTAAGAGAAGAGAATTTTAGAACAAACCATAACCAATAAAAATGAAATAAAAACAGCTGGAGTGTTCATCCATGACTTTCCTGTATTTGTAAACCCTACAGCACTATTTGAGTTTAGATTCGCCGTACTATGAAGATAATCCTTTATGTATTTTGATCTATTTCCTTTAGCCGATAGGGTACAGAATTTGATATCAATTTAAAATTGTGATATAAAGATTACATACAAAATTTCATTTCTATAAACCGTTGTGTTTTTGATACACGACGGGAGTTTGTAACATAACCGCGAAGAAGCAGACCGATAGACTACCTTTTTGACTGATTTGGTCCAAAACTTTTGTACTATCTACGATTTGAGTGGTAAAACTGTATGTAAAATTTCATTTCAACTAGTTCGTTTCGTTCCTAAGTTATCGTGTTCATATCCACATGGACAGATTTCGTTCAAAGTTGATGGAAATCCACATCATTGGCGTAAAGGCCACAAACTAAATGTTATCTTTCTAGTTTGTTGCGTTTTTGAGTTATTGTATTGGCAGACAGACAAACATAATAATTAGAAAACGGTTCGGCGGAATTGGGGAAATTAAAACGTCAAGATATATCAAAATATCCAGATTGATTTTTTTTGTAGCTAATACTTTCTCTTTTTATACTTAGCATAAGAAAAAAAGAAGTTGTGCCCCAAAGCGTAAGGCATCTCATAAAGTTCCTTTTGTAGGAGAATATTTTTTTATATTTACTGGTTTGTAAAATCAACTACAAATTCTCAACAAGTTCCATTCATGAATTGTAATTCATTAAATAAGTTTTTCCATGAAACACTTACGCGTAAAAGCATTATCACGACCATCGGATATCATTATTGTTCTTTTAATGAATCCATCTATTTTCGCACCAGAAAGACATTACTGTGAAAGCAATAAAAAAGGCAATCACCTGACTTAATTCGTGAAAGTTGCATTTCATACCTTATGTAACATTTCTTCCTGATGAAATATTTATCTAACATTGTTTGTCAGCATGTAAATGTTAGACCAGATTTTAAATGTTAAATTCTTATCATAAGTTTTGTTATTACGTCATACATAAGCATCATGGTGCGAAGCTTGAAAGGCTGTTTAATTGACTTTACGAAAAATTATTACTCCATATTAAATTTTATTTTCTATAAGTGATTATAATATTTTCTAAAAATGATAAGTGAAGTCACCTTTAGTATTTATACCGTGTATTAACAGTATTACCAGGGAAATGAAATGGAATTGATTGAGAATTGTATTTCTCTTTTTACATACTCCTTTTTATAACAGGTTATACATTATTATAAAATAAAATTATTTACACATTAGTACGTGAGATAAGTATAAAAGTACCGTGATCATCACACAAAACTCAGGTATTTTACAAATGAAATAACAAATTTCTCCTAAATTCAAAATTCACTGGCTACTGTGTCTGTCTACTTACCACTGTAAATTCATAGCTCTGAGATTTAGTGAAAATTCTTCTTAAAACCTCGGAATCAGTGAAATTTTTGCAAGTCAAGTAAGCATGTCCTGACAGATAATAGCAATAACATGGGTGAACGTCTTCGGACTCAGGACATTTTTTCCCTCCAGTAAGGCAAATTCCTTCTTGAACAAGGATAACAAAACTAGTTAAAAACAATTTATGCCACATTCTGGCTTTGAGTAGAGTAGTAGCAGAATTGTTAAACTTTATTTGAACTTTGATACTTAAACATAGTCACCGATAAGATTGTTTTCGATTTAAACAGAAAATTTGAAGCCACAGCTTTCAAATGGATTTGTGCTTGCATTTGTATTTCATGAGATCAGCGATGTATTTAAGCTTAGTATTCTGAAAATATTTAAAGATAAAATAGAGATGAAGTTATCTGATCAGCTGTGATTTTGGAATTTGCCGTGATTTGAAGAACCTATTTCATACTTATAAATTATTTCTAACAAAAAAAATGAAACCAGATATAATAAAAAAAAGTAATATAGTGGAAAGCAAGATAATTTTTTTCGTGTTTTTAGGATAAAACTTAAAGAACTGAACATCTTCTTGTTATGGCTATGTTTTATTGATGTTACTACGTAAATTTCGCCACATTTATTTATTACTATGCAACTATATTAAGGGAATTCAGTCATTTTTTTTCTCTCTCTCTCTCTATATATATATATATATCAAAACATACCAGAAACAAAAGACAAAATATTAAAAACATACAAGAAAAAAGGACAAAAAAAAGAAAGACAAAAATTAAATAATTTGAAAAATATTATGGCAAGCCACTCATCAGGAAGAGAAGCCCACCTACGATATTTTTTTAAATTATTTAAATTTTGTCTTACTTTTTTTGTCTTTTGTTTCTTGTATGTTTTTGATACTTTGTCTTTTGTTTCTTGTATCTTTTTGATGTTTTGTCTTTTTTTCCTTGTATGTTTTGATATATTGCTTTTTTGTTGATGCAACTCTTGTGCGAATGCAGAAATAGCTTTCTTTTTCTTGTATAATTTTCCTGTATTTGTGAAATATTTAAATTTTTAGATTTTCTAAAATTTTTGTGTTTTATGCTTAATATTATATATATATATATATATATATATATATATATATATATATATATATATATATATATAATTTCGTTGACGTAGTCATTAAGTAAAACAAGCGAAGTACAGAACTAATTTTCATTTATTTATCAATTATCAACGTATTCAAATGCGAGGAGAATGGCGGATATACGTCCTTCTCATACGAGGTTTACAAGTCAAATGAGAACGAAAAATCCCTGCGTTCTCTCAGTTAGGGGATTAACATATAGGCACGTGATAAAGTGAAGGGGATATTAGCTATTTTCAGCAAGTTGTGTAAGTGTTTTAGGGAAAAGTCTGCGCCAACAAGACTCTGATTCATGATTTCTGTGGTTGCGTGTGGAAGCGATTAATGTATTCTTTTAGTAATAACTGTCAAAATGCGTGATTAAATATATTTCCAGAGAGGGAAATGAAACAAAACTGGAGTTTAAGAAAAGTGACTTTGGAATAAATAAGTACCTTACTATAATTAAGATTTTTAAATAATATAATATTAGAATTTAAAGTAAAATTAGGTGATATTATTACATATATATATTTATATCTATATCAAAACAAACAAGAAACGAAAGACAAAAAAGCGAAAACGCACAAGAAATAGTAAGTAGAGAGACAGCATTTCTTCTATAGAAACTTTCGACTTCAAAGATATTTTCACAAGCATTCCTTTAGTTACTCTTCGAGAGGTGCTCAATTCACACTTTCATGATTATAAAAATATTCTTAATATTTCTTTTGAATATTGGGATAAATTGTGTAATTTCTGAATATTTAATAATTGTTTCATTTACAATGGGGAAAGTTTTTTTTTCTCCAAGCTCATGGTATTCCACAAGGTTCTTCTTTTTCCTCTCTTACAGCTAACCTTTTCTTACACTATTTTGAGAAAAATTATACATTTATTCATCCTCAGGCCTTCAGATATGTAGATGATCTTATTGGATTTAATCATGAAACCTTTAATAATACGCGGCAAAATATTTATCCTTTAGCATTACTTCTTAAACAAAAAAAACACTAATCAGTTTCAAGCGAATGTTTTAGATCTGGAAATAAAACATAATAATAACTTTTAACTCTAAGCTAATAACTTTTTTGTCGATTTATTTGATCAAAGAAATGATTTTTATTTTAATGTCAACCGACTTTCCCATAGGTCTTCGAATACTTCTATTAATATTTACAGAAACACAATTCTCACTCAATTTTCTCGTATTAAATCTATTTGCTCGGATGTAAATGCAAAATCGAATCAATCTAAGCTTTTATTTGATTGACTAATTTTTAAAGGTATTCCGGAAAACTTTGTACGTCGTTATCTCAAGTTCTAATTTTTTGTAATCTTTATGCTGCCAGCAAAGCCTTTTTCTTCCATTCCTTCCTTCGATTTGCAATTTCCAGCTTCACTGCAACTTTGACTGCAGCTCTCGCCTTTTTCTCCTTTCTCGGAATTTTTTCAGATGTCATCGATGCTAAAGCTTAATCATAGCCACGTGCAGCTACGGTGGCTTTTTTGCGAATTCTAGCGGTGGTAACTTTTCTTATTTTGTGAATGTTTCTGTGTTATATTTTGTTTTTATTCTATATTTGTGTATTCGGATTTTTGGCTTTCGAATTTTTAATCGACCTTTTTGTGTATTTCATTTATTCCAGAATCTTCACGATCGATGCTTTTTGAGGGAATAACTACAAAAGTTTCACCTTTTTTCTGTATGTCGTTAGTAATAAAAAGCACTTATTAATATCATAGGTGGGCTTCGCTTTCTGACGAGTGGCTTGCCATGATATTCTTCAAATTATTAAATTTTTGGTCTTCTTTTTTTCGTCTTTTGTTTCTTGTGCGTTTTCGATTTTTTGAATTTTGTTTCTTGTGTGTTTTCGATATTTTGAATTTTGTTTCCTGTGTGTTTTCGATTTTTTTGTCTTTCGTTTCTTGTGTGTTTTCAATTTTTTGTCTTTTGTTCCTTGTGTGTATTAATATTTTGCTTTTTTGTTGACGCAGCTTTTGCGCGAACGCAGAAATAGTTTTCTCTCTTTTTAATGTGGTTTTTCTTGTACTTGCGTTGTAATTTAATTTTGCATTTCCCACAAAAATTTGCTTTTGTTGTTTTACATCTTATATATATTTAAACAGAATATGAATCTCTTATATGAATATGTATAATATCTTATATAACTAGGTAATTATTTTTCATGTAGATAATGTTAATATGAATAGCAATTACTTTTTTTAGCAAAACCATAGTATAACAAACTATTACTATAATAAACTAACTCTACTCTACTGATTTTCGGTGTATTTGGAATTAGTTTATAAATTGAAGAATGCTAATGGAAGTAGCATGTCAGCATACATAGATTTTCCTGATAACAATATAATGTTTAATTTCCTTATCTGCCTTTTCACAGAAAGTAAAGAATCCAAAATTTAATAAAAATTTCGAAAAATTTTTGCTTAAAAATGAAGAAAAGAAAATAACATGTAATTCAAATGCATGACTGAATAATTGAAAGTTTAAAATTTAACTGAAAAAGAATAGCATACTTTTACTTCCTCAAACATGAATATTAATTTTAAATGAAAATTGATCATATTTATAATATTTAAACATTTTAATTTCGATACATAATCACCGACAAACTATGTAATAAAAATTTTAATGCGAATAAACACGAATAGCTCAGAAGTTCAATAATCAAAACGACTATCAATCTGAAAACCTTTCATTTTTCTTAATTAATCAAACAACAAGTAATTTTATTTCAGATGACTAGAGAATAAACAGAAAGAAGAAAAGAAATGCAAGATCTGAAAAAATTAAGCTAGTTATTACGTGTGAAATCTCAGTGCATTTTTTTTAGAGAGTCTGAATATTTTTGGTATACTTTCAACTGTCGGTACTTATTCTTCGAGGGTGGATACGAATTGAATGTAATCAACATTCTAAAGATCCAAACTGTCCGAATTTTATCGAAGCCTTAAATGCTCCTCCTATACGAAAACGACTCTTAAAGTTTTGTTCATGTAATCCTCTCCAGTATAAATAATTATTTTCGAGTGAAAAAGATAAAAATTAAAAAACAGCTAATTAGAAATCATTTTTTAAATTATTCATTTATTCCAGATTAAATAATTAATTGGTTAAATAATTTAATCGAGATTAGTTATTTAAGATTATTCATTGTTCGTTTGCATCCAGATCATGTTGTTATCTAGGCCCCATCAAACCGTTGCCAGCCCAAATTATAAGTAGAAATGAATATAAAAGCAGATTACTCCGGAAATGACATTGGGCATCTCCGGAGCAATCTACATCTACAAACCAGAAAGGAGTTAGAGAACATAGTAAAAGTAGCAAACCGGAAAGGCTAAGCGACTTATACTCCACAAATGAAACTGCAAATTTATTATTTGAAACTCTCTTTACTCTGTAAATTTTGTTTTTTATTTATTATTTTGAGTTCATTCCAATCCCATGTAGGACGGATGTTTTGTTATTATCGATCTATCAATATAAAAATAGTGGTAGAATAAGAGACCTATATTTGCACTTTAAATTTAGTTTTTAAATCAAAAGTTTTTGAAATCAAAAGCATTTTTTAAAAATAAAAAAAATAATCAAAGGCTTTTATTAAAATCAAAAGTTTTTCAAAATCAAAAGATTAGTTTTTAAATCATTAATTTTTTCGAACTTTATGAAATATGTTTGCCTTGCCATTGCCATCTATAACTATAAAGATGTAAAATAGTAGATTAATTTTACTCTGTAAATAAAGTTTTTATTTCATTTTTTTGGAGTTCGTTCCAATCCCATGTAGTATAGTATTTTTGTCATTAGGAATCCATCAATATAAAAATAGAGATAAAATAGAAAAATACCTTTGCACTTTAAATTCAGTTTTTATATCAAAAGTTTTAATTTTTAAATCGAAAGTTTGATTCAACCTCATGGAATGTGGTTGCCCTGTCATTAACATCATAAATATGAAAGAAGTAGTAAAAAAGAAAACGTTAAAAAACGTTATATAAATAAACCAGTAGATGCTAAGTTCACGAGATGCGTTTTGAAAGCTATTTTGTGATGAGTGTTTAATTCGTTGGTAGACTTTTTAGCAATAAATAAATCATTGGTTTTCATTTTAGACTTATTTCTTTTGCATAAATTTTATTCAAATAAGTACTTATTGTTTTGCAATAAAAATTCATTCATTTTATTTCCATATACATTTATAGTATAGCAGTGAACCTTCATTCGTAACAAAAGAATTTGAAGTTCATGGTAAAGGGCAAATCATGTCGCCTGTTTGAAGATCTTTCAAGTTCTTTCCTTTGAAATGGGATGGGGTATCGCATGTTCCAACGAGATCATGGGGCTTATTTCTTATGAGCCACATGATTCTACAGTCGCAATATAAGGGATTACCTATAGAAAAGGAAGAAAGCATTTTCGTGTGTAATATAAAACATTAATTACAGAGTTTGTTAATCAAAAAAAATTGCTAAAATATTTCTCAAGATGGTTCCTTTGGAATGCAAAAGAGATCTCTGGAAAAATCTCGAATTGAATCAATAAATCTTAAAAGAATGATATAATATAAGAATATTTTCTACGATTTTCTTCCAATCATATGGCACCATGAACAAATCGTACAATGCACAATATTCTTTTTTCGTTTTAAAATCTTCACTCCTCTATGTTCCCGAAGCTAGTTTTATTTCAATTTTTTCAGCTCGTGATCATATTCTTTGAATGAAAATTGATAAATAATTAATTTTGAATATTAATTTGACAATTCTAGTACATTTAAATTTAACGGACTTTCCTCTGTAGAAATTTGGATCATTACGCATAATGACACATTCACACATTATATATTTTAATAGTCAGAATAAACATTTTTCAAAAATATGTGTACCTTTATTTAAGTAAATTTGTTTGAATTAATAGAAGGTCTCTGAAACAAAGTTTACACAAAATTTGTTATCTGTGTGAATTTGATATTCATTTTATTTCTTCTTTTTAAATCAAAGCATCCAAAACATATCGAACCGCAATTGTTTTAGTTCAAAATACTTAAGATGTCATTAGTTATATAATGTATTGTACAAAATGAGAAACGCACACAATCTCGGTAATTCTAAACTATTATTCAAAAATAAATTACCTTGTTTTATTGATACTTGAACTAAATATTCTGTTTTTTCTTTAGTAAGCCATAAAAAAATTAAAACAAAAAATTCACATGGAAAACACTGGATTTTTATTGTGTACAAAATAGAAATTCAAATTACACTGATATGTGAAGTTTGAATAGTGTGGTACAGCAGTCTAAAATCTGCTTACAATTCTTAAGATTTGTAATCTTTTTCTATGTGAGAAATACTTCCATAGTTAACATGAAAAAAATTCTTAGACGAGAACGATCTTCAAATATGTAAGAATAAACCAAAAGATTGAGAATTTCCAGAAAGAGTAGCCCAGGTTCTTAATATGTAACTCATCAAGGAAATTAGTTTGTAGAAACAAATGATCTCCTCTTTGTGTTGAATTTAAAGGATATATAATCATTCCTTATTCTTACCCTGATGGATAGTACAGATGCTGTGCAAGCTGAAATTTTTTGTTTAATCTGTAAATAAATAAAGCTTCACCTCACCTGATGAATTAAACTGTCTCAGCACTAATAGTATGGTTGATCATTTATCATTTTATTCCGTCTCTCTTTTACAGGCACTTCAAACGTGATGGGTAAGTGCCGGCTCCACTATACCCCTGATCGGTATAATGCAGTTAGAGTTCCCATCTCAGCCGAAGCCATCCGGAATTCCTAATGGGGCAGCATGATAGTACAAGTCAGCACTTGGCGGCAGCGGAATTCACTCAACCGTCGCGTTACCAAAATCCTCAGATTCAAGCGCAATTATACAATGAAACTTTTATAGACCATTTAAGCAAAAATGAAAACTTGCCACACACCAATCAGTCCGTCCAATTCGCCGAGCGACAATCGAATAAAGATATAACTATATTGACTGCGTAAGTCTTAAATCCTGGTAAATGCACAAGTTCGTGAATTTCTTTTACTGACCAACTTTTTAGTAGTTTGTCTCGTTGTTGGGCACAAACTGGACATTCCATTAGGGCATGTTTAATAGTTTCGTTTTAGTGTGATGGATACTTCGATTGATAATGAAAGACAACTAAAACAGTAAACAGAACTATAAACTGCATAGACTGTTGAAGAGATCTCAGAACTTACCTTTTAATTACTTGAAAAGAGTGGAAAACCACTTTCTGATTTATCTTCTTCTGATTTATCCCTGAAGTTCATCATGATCTGATTCGAATCAGAATGTACTAACAATACTACCATTCTATTATTTTAAATTATTTGATATTAATTTAAAATCTGCAGATGGCAGGATAGAACTTCTTAACATACTGTAATTTTAATCACATTCATAATGTATTCAATTTTTCAGTGAAGGATTAGGATTTAATTTACTTATATTATTGATTTTTAATTTTCCTATCGTATGGTTTTCAGCTCTCCGCGCATTTACGTTTTCTTTCTCCCACCCAAGGACTTTGGTAAAAAAATTGGTTTCACTAATCAAAGCTTATTTAAGAAAGCGTTTCTACTATTATTTTCCGAGTTTTAGCTATTAATTTTATTAATATTAATTCATTACTGAAATTATTATGAAATTTTATAATCAATTCATTTTTCAATTTCTTTACCAGTCGCCGCCTCTAATATGAAATTAAAATTTATCCACAAATAAGTTAAAAACGTGTAGAAATACGATGATTCAATTCATGATTCTGACTCATCAGTCCCTATTAGGATTTAAGATTATTTGCACTGTAAAGATAAAAAAAAATTAGAGAGAGAGAGGGTAATATATCATAAGAGATTATAATATAACTAAAGACATACGTAACATAGAGAAAAGAGTTTGATAAAGATATTCGAGTAGAAGAAGCAAAATTTATCAATATTTAAAATCTATACATTTTCTGATAGACTTAAATTACCTTCCAATCTCAAATATTTCAGGTTTGAAAAGCTGCCTTCAAATGCAATGGCAGGAACAAATGCAATCTGATTTCCTCTGAGTCCGACTGAGTTAAGGTTTGGCATATCTGTGAACATATCATCAGGTATGGAAGTAAGCTTGTTGTCACTGGGAAGAAAATAAAGTAAATCAGACAAAATAGAATTTTCTAATAAGGATATAAAACTCTTCAATACTTTGTCGACCGGAAACTGCCTTTATAGTCCCTAAAATAAAAGAAACTGTGATAGAGAGAGACAGTATATTTACTTTCGCATACCGCCACGAGAAAAACCCTAGACACCTGACATGTCTGTGGCGGGTGTCATGGAAACGGGACATTCCACTGCCATTTGGCGGTAAAGGAGAGGGCTTTATTTCATTTGGCGCAGATAGAACCGACGGAAGTCTCGTTTCGCTTTGTACTACGGTCGAAAACGAATTCCTCGCCAAACAAAATGTGCTTTGTTCGCCAAATTTTGGATGGATTTTATACCCGTTTACCTCCTTTCTTCGACTCGTCTATTTGCGGCAACTCTGCCCAGGGTTTTCTCCTGGCGGTAACCCACGTAACAGTTGCAGCTGGATGTTCAGATGTATCAATTTTCTTATTATTTGAACATTTAAATCTTTTCAGGCTGGCATAGATTCTGTAAAGTGCATGATGCAAAAATCGCACGGAGTGTAACATTGTATAGCACAAAATGCATTGCTCTAATGAGCAGACCATTGGACCTAGAGCTATCAAAATTGGCACGTAGTTACCCTATTAGCACAAGGTATACTACGATATCTGCACGATGTTCTACGATATTCTGAATGCCGTACAATATCGTATGAATATTGTAGGCCAGTTTGTGCAAATAGGGTATTTTTTGGGTAGAAGGTGCTAATAAAACAAAGGATTATCACAATTTTAATTACATTTTTAAGTAAAGGAATATAAATCGAAGGTTGAACGTTTTTTCTCAATAACTTTACAGCCTTTTATAGCACTAAAACCATTTTTACAAAACTTTAAAATGTAAAAATTCAGCTTTCATGTGATGCTAATTTTATTTCCGCACAATTTCTTCCTTAATTTTAATAAAATTTTCATAATTATAATAACTTATGGTGGTTTAAAAGTTCATCCAAGTCAGTTACAGTTTAATTGATAAAAATAGAGATTTTCAAGGCCGATAGGAAAGAATTCCTTTTATATATGTGTTCATGTAAGTTAAAATAGCCTTTTAAATCGCTTTCAAAAATCATAGATCGTATTATTATTCAATATCTCACACTTATTATTTCCATTTTGTTCATGAACTTTAAAATTAAATGTATGCAAACACTTCATTTCTGAAGATTAGAATGCTTCAACATTTTTTATATTTTTAAAAATGCTTCATTTTTTATTTTTTAAATTTTATATAATAAATTTGCTGTCTGATTTCTATTTCTTTTTGTGTCAGTTAGGTGTTATGAAGGTTTCGTTTATTATAACGTCTGCTAGCATACATTTGATCTTTGAATATCTACTCTGAATTTTAAAATGATATAATTATAAAGGAAGATAAACCCTTGCACGAATTCAGAAAGATTTTCGCTATCCAATTATTCAAAGATAAACATACTTTAAAACTTAAAACCGCTCAGGAAATGAATTACTATTGCAAAGTGTACCAAAAAGTTGTTTAAAAACTTTAAGAGTAAGTTAGGCAAATAATTTTTACGGGAGCAAATAATTTTTACAACAGAACGTGCGGTCACACATGCAAAGGGCGACCACAAAAGGGGGCTTGCAAGTCTTATGAGATACAGTGACAAGTACGATGCATTATGAGCAAGTAACCTTTGGAGTGCTAAAAGTAAATGTTCAAAGGCTTTGCCGCTTGAAGTTATGCACGATTCATATGTTACACTGATAAACGTGGTTTCTGTTCCTCATTAAGTAACTGTTAATTTTTATATTTTAGGGGGTGTTGAAAAAGAATATAACATTAAAAATATTCTATAAACGATTCATATGTTACACTGGTAAACATAGTTTCGGTTCCTCATTAAATAATTTGTATATTTTTGGGGGTGTTGAAAAAGAATATGACATTAAAAATATTCTATCTATAAAACATTCTAGATATTTTGAGAAGATTTTTGTCAGAAAAATCGTCTTTCTTAGCAGTGGGAAATTTTGAGATCTAACGAACCTCTATTTAAGGAAATTCATCTGAAATATAAAGAGCAGAATGATTTTGCCTTTGAATCAATTAATTATGATATTTTGGTTATTGATTCTTTATTAATTTTAAACTAAGGAGGGGTGTTAATATTTCATTAATTAGTTTGTTCTTAATATCAAGAAATTCATACCACATACACCGTTTGTGAAAGATATTATGATTCTATATTCTGATAAACTAAACGAAACCCACGGTTGGCGTAAAACACACTCTTAATTTGGATAAAAAGACAAAAGGTATTTATTTTGAAAAAAATAATCTGACTCACTTAAAATACAAAAATCTGCCATTGAAAGGTCTACGGAAAATATTTCTAGTAATTTGTGTTATTCCACAGGCATCAAAGGCTACTTTATCCAAATCGTTATACTTCATCAAAACCCCTGAAATATAAAATAGATTTTCTAACATTCAAAATAAAGGAATATATTAGTACTGCTTTTCAAAATAAAGATATTTAACGTTATAGTCTTTCAATTTTATAAAATTTTTGAGTTCATTAAAACTTAATTTATTCTTTGAACTTTATGCGAGTTACTAAGAAATCAAATTAGGAATACCATTAATAATAGCATCATGAATTTTCAAATTAGAAGGGCTCTTAAAATCATAAGTCATTTTATTTTATCGCAGTTGTGGACATCTGTAAAGTTGTTTGGATTTGTAATCAAATTTCCTTTCGTTAAGAATTAAAATTTTCTTTAAATTGATATCAATCATAAAAGATCGAAGTTGGATAAAAAAAATATGAATAAATTAGCAATTGCAACTCAAAGATATTCCATCAGCGTGAATGATCTAATGAGAATCGCTTAAAATATGGTGTTTTCTGTACCAAATGTTAGCATTAGTTTTTAAAAAAAAAATGACTGTTTGTTTGCTAGTGTTTTTAAAGAAAGTGTTTTTTTTAATAAGTCATTGAAAATCATTCTTCAAACTAAGACTGATTGTGTTTTGTCATACAGGAAACTTCACATTTTTATAGAACACAAAATTAAAAAAAAATATTCAAAAAACATGAATAGAAAAAAAAAGAAAAAATATATAGAAGAAAACAGAAGAAGTAAACAATCATGATAATAAACTTTCTTGCGCACCCAACGCAGCAGCATCAAGTGATTGCACCAGCAAAATTTTCTACAATTAACCAACAAATCTACAGAATTAGACAATAAAAATTCTCTGATAATTAAAGTAATTAAAACTTATAAAAGAAAAATTAGAAAGTGAAAAAATACAATCAAAATGGAAGAAGGAAATGGAATGAAGGAAAAGACGTTTCTGTTGTCTCTCTATTGGTTTGTTTTAAGGGATTTTGTTAAGTTTTTCTTTTTCCTATTTTACAGTTAATGGACAGATTCAGGCCATAGAAGGAATAAATTTTGACTATTGGTCATTCCTTCGATAGAAAATTTGTCCATATTAGAACTCCGATGGCAAGTGGCTACTCTGAAGAAGTTCACCATTCGACTTCTCGTCCATTTCTTCCGTTTTGTTTGTATTTTTTCACTTTCTAATTTTTCTTTTATATGTTTTAATTATTTTAATTATCAGAGAATTTTTGTTGTCTAATTCTATAGAGATTTGTTGGTTAATTGTAGAAAATTTTGCTGATGCAATCACTTGATGCTACTGCGTTGGGCTCTCAAAAAGTGTATTGTTATTATCATTATTTACTTCTTCTGTTTCTTCTATATATTTTTTATTTTTAAAAATTTTTTTGTTTTTCTATTAATTGTATTTGTATTTTATCAGAAATTGCTGCACATGCGCCATTCTGTATAATACAGAGATTTTTAATCATTTTTAATTAATTTTAATTTTATTAATATTTAATTTTGAATATCTTTTTGCTAAATTTTATCAATTATAACTGTCAAAATCGTTAACTTATTTTCAAGATAACGTTTTTAAATCAATATTTCGGAAAGGTGGTGAAAAAAGTAACTCTGCAAAATAAAGAATTGATTGCAGATTTTAGTGCATTTAAGTCGGTTGAATATTTCGCTAGATATATTTCGGTCGGTAGATATTTTATAAAAAGGTTCTGTAACCAACTTATAGTCTTAAAGATGGAAGTCATTTCTGCTAAACCAAGAAAATAACAAAAGGTTTTCCTTGCTTTCCGAAAACTGCAACGAAAGCCTCTAGTTCAATATCAATTGTTTTTTGAAAGTAAGGCAATGATTAAAGAAATAAAAAATTAGACTATTATTTTAACAGAATTCTTACCTGGTTTGATTAGCTCTGTCTGAGTGTCGTAAAACGTCAACTGAGTCAAAGTGTCAGGTACAAATTCGCTGAATTCACTTCCAAGATAGGGTATGATATTGAAGTATACAGTTAGAAGCTTGAGACTTGTGAAATTCTTTAACTGATCCCAATTCATACCTCTGCAAAAATGTCCAATATATTTCGTTCATTTTATGCAATATTTGCAGACATTAAACACTTGATACACTGTATAGATAACGATTAAAGAAAAAAATAACATATATCCACAAATATATATATTCAGAGTGCCCACTAATGTCCTTACTACCCTCTCCCCCTTTATGACGAAGGGCGACAATTATTGTCATTAAAATGGTGTCTAGATATAGTAAATTGGCGATGCGCTCTGAAATGAGACTACGTAAAGTGCTACCTAGATATAAAATTTGGAGTTAGCATTCCTAATTCCCAATAAGGTATATGTAGAAAAAGTCAGATATAAATTTGTAGATCATCATTGATTTACCACGGAAAGACACTTTGTACACATCTATGTTAAGAATATAATGGATAAAATGAGCATTTGTTTCGTCGCTAATTTCAAAATTGTGTCGCCATAAAACGCGGAAGAATGGAGCACTTACCCGTCATTTGGCTCATTTATCCTTCTTGCTGCCTCAAAGTCCATCTAGCTTTTGGATTGCAGTGTCGAATTAAGAAACACGGGTGGTTAGCCTGTAATTAAAAATTCCGCACCGTACATTATTTGGCCAGAATACTTGATTCCGAACTTCGATAGTACATCTAGAATTTTCTATCGTCGAGTAATGCTTTCTCTACATATTATATATGTCTCTACGAGGAAAGCATACCTCATCCTTCCATACGATATCACCAAGGTACGTTGGCTGGCCCTCTTCATGATAAAGTTGCACCACATGGAACCTTTTCTCAGCACCTTCAACCACCTAGTCATCCCATGTCAAGGAGTACCCAAACACGTTTCCTACAATTCCTAAGACACCTAATTCCTTCAGGAATTCCGAAATGTGGCTTTCTGAAAGACATATAGTTTACTTGTGAAGTCGCAGTTTTGGAAAAATACGACCTAAGAAATGCGTTTTTACGCGTTCCATCCTAAGTATCAATATGTACAAGGTATATTTTCGTATCAAATAGACGTTGTTATGCAGCTTTATGATTTACTCGATTTCCGCATCTCTTATAGTTTCCGAGATAAGAATGGTAACTCTGAAGCTGCTAAGTGGCTTTATAAGTATTCTCGTATCTTAGCGTACAGGCATTTTATTGTACCTAGATACCACTTTCATGACTATAGCTACCGTCATTTGTAATTAAATGGGGGCGGGAGGTTCAGGGCTTTAATGGGTTTCCTGTACATATTCACTTCATGAATCATGAAAAGAAGTTTATCAAATAAAACTAATGTATATTCGCATTACATTTGTTAAATTTTTACCTGAAAACGTTAGAATTTTCAATATGCAAACCTAGCACCATTTGAAGATTTTCCGGAGGTTCGTCAAACAGTTGCACCAATGTAACATTCTTCAAATATATTCGTAAAATTTGAACTCCTTGAAACATATCATGCGGCAAATATTGAAGAACTGACTCCTCTAGATGGAACTAAGGAAAAAAGATCATCACTTTTACTGTCATTATGAAATGTTTTTGAATTATTTCAATAATTTTCTTTAACATTGTGATAATTTGATTTTGTCTTTTCCCTGTCGTACTTAAGACCAGCTATGATGACACGTGCACAATGAAGAACCAGTATCCCTTTCCCGTCGCAGATATTTAGCTAGTAATCACTGACTTATCAGTTATTTTAGGGTTGTAACTTTTGTCGACTTATGCATTTCGACTAATTTTTAAAATTATCGTAAAAAATTTCTGCCTGACATGGACTTGGCCTTTATCGTAATCACAGTTCTGTTAAATATCTGGGCTGTAAAATAGAAGACAGCATATGTTATAACAATGTAAATGTGGTTTGTGGAATCATTTTTATGAGAAGGCGTTATGTGACTGCAATTAGTGAACAAGTCTTTACATCAATTAAATAATTTTAAACGGATTACTGAGAATTACCTGCTTTATATATAAAGAAAGTAACAACATATGTTACTATATCATCAGAGATGTTTGGCTGCAATTTACTAAAGTAGTTTGAAGATAAGGTTGGGTGCATTTTTTGTATAATTATAAAAATTTCTAGAATTGGACAATAAATAGTTACCTGAATTTGACCGGCCCAATCAAGGAGACATTTTTCTTTTAAATAACATTTGGAAACGTTTATGAAACTCTATATTTAAAAATCAGATTTATTATGAAGTTTATCAAGATTTAGAAAAAAGAGCTTAGGATTTGTCTTTAGAATGAACTATTAAATTTTGCTTCTAATTAAATTATCTGCAAAACTTGCCTTAGATAAAACCTTCCCGGCTTTTCTGATGAAAAAACTAATTTACTGGATTTCTTTCATATTTTTAATACATTTTGAGCAAATGCTTTTATTTAAAACATGCTAACAGTAAAAGGAAATATACTTTTATTTTGAGTGTTAGCTTCTAAAAATAACTTTTTAGTAGCTAACTTTTATCAGTTGCACTTCACTTTAATATGCATCGGCAGCTATACAACAGAGTGATTAATAAAACTTTTGAACTATTTCATTTTTGATTTTCGAAAAGAGCAACTGGAATTTTTTTATCAGTTTTGTTGTTTATCCCTATTATGAGAAACAGGAACTGGTTTTTTGCGGTTTAATTTATATTATATGTTATACATACAATGTGATCATAAGCAGTGTTAGAGTATAGTTATAAACAGTCCCTGAACTAACACCAAAATTTCACAGCATGTGTAGTTTGGCTAAAACTAAGGTGATAAATACATTCTTCAATCATATCAATTTAAAAGATTCTAAGTGACATTCAATTATGTCATACAAAAATGATTACTTATAATTAAGAATCACGAACTTCTCATATAAAGGGTGCCCACTAAAGTCCCTTACCACCTTTTTAACTACAGACTGGCTGCAGCTATCTTTATAAGAGTGATGTCTAGGCATGGTAAAGTGACTATGCGCTACTGAATGAAACCATTTACGCGCCATCTGGTGGAAAACGCTGGAGTTAGCATTATTATCTTTAAAACGCTACAAGATAGAGGAAAAAGTGAATTACAAAATTGTAGAGCATTTTCGGTTTAGTACAAAAAGACACCTTATGGTCACGAATGCTTAGAACAGAACGCTTAAAACAAGTATTTGTTTGTTCGCGATTTCCTACACTGACACGTGACAAAATATTCTTAGAAAGAAAAAAAACTAGTTATCACAAGATACCTTTATATTCGATGTTCAAACTTCTCTCCGTCAGCTACAATGCACATTGTGATAACTAGCTGTTTTTTCCTAAGAATGTTTTGCACGTACCAGTGTAGTAAATCGCGAACAAACAAATACGTGTTTTAGGCGTTCTGTTCTAAGCATTCATAACCATAAGGTGTCTTTTTGTACTAAATAGGTGATGTTCTACAATTTTATAATTCAGTTTTTTCCTCTACCTTGTACCGTTTTAGAGATAATAACGCTAACTCAACCGTTTTCTACCAGGTGGCGCTGTAAGTGGTTTCATCCAGTAGCGCATAGTTACTTTATATTGCCTAGACAACAATCTTATGAAGATAGCTGCAGCCATTCTGTAGTTAAAAGGATGGTAAGGGACTTTAGTTGGCACCCTGTATGTTAAACAGTTCATGTTTGAAATTTATTGACATTTTGAGGTTTTGTATATAGTTTATTTATAAAAATATTCATAATGTCATAAAGCCTCTGGCAAGAGGGGGGTATTTTAAACAAACTTTAACGATAAATGATGTAATTTGATTAAATTCTTATAACATATAAAAGAACTATTTGGCCTAACTATGACCTAGAGGTATAAAGCATGCCATGGTAGGACTGAGAACATGAATCAAAGAAGGTTATGTGTTCTACCCGCAGGTGGTATTCTTAACCCCTTAAATCTCGCGCCCGTGATACTTACGTGCTTCGAATTATTGCATTTTTAAGCTTATAAACTAAAATGTAATCATTAATTAGATTTATAATTTGACACAAAAATTATGTAGAATCCATAAGTATCTAAATATTCTATGCCTTCTTAGATGAATGAAAACAACAGCCCCTTTCCAAAACAGGAGGGGTCTTCATATTAGATAGCAAAAAAAAATGCGATCCTTAAGGGGTTCAACACTGCAATAATCGTCTTCAATAGCTATATCGCTTCAATATCTAAAAGGTTCAATTAAGTTCCATCGAAAATCATATTAATTGAATGATTTGATAGAAATGTGAGGTATTTCAGGCACCAAATCAATTGGTGTAAATTGTTTTCATCCAACTATTTCACATTAATCTGTCAATCAGGTTTCTATTCATATATTAATAACCAAAAGAGTAGAAATAGTTTCTAAATATTTAAATAATTTTAATCCATAGGTATACATATAACATTTTTTCTTTAAATCAAAATATTAGTAAAGGAATTTTTTATACCGAAAAATGCTGAAATGAAACATGAAACCATGTAATATATATATCTTGTCATAAGTGACGCTGTGGTTGTGCTGGTTCTCAGAAATTTTCCTTCAATTGAAACACAGATGTAGGCCAATTTTCTCGAAAATTCTCCAGGGTGGCAACCTACACCCACTCACACACATTGAAGACAGACTCCTGTCTTAGTTGCCATATAGATGTTCCAAAGTCAGTTTTGCAAAATGAAAATGCGACAGTACCCCATTATCATAAGTTGTTGTCTCATCGATTGGATAGTATGCGAGACCAAATGAAATTAGAACCACCAATAAGATTTATTTGAAAGAATATCTATATTTAAAACACCGCTTTTAGAAGAGTGAAAAAAATTCATTGCACGAATTCATTTAAAATATTGCCTTAAAACAAATTTAAATAGCTTAATAAATAAATGCAATTTGTAAACACGAGTCGCTTATTTTTAGAATAATCCTTAAACGAATCTTACCTCTTGATACCAGTAAGGAGTCGAGCGGTCGAAAATTTTGACCAGTACTTCTGGATCGTCAATATGTTTGCACACTAAACTCGGATGAGGACCGCTGTAACAAACGCAAGGCTCGACAACGTATGCTGGAGGACATCCTACTTTTGGCACATCATTATCGGATGAAACAAACTGAGTTCCGATGAATAAAACCAAAACTACTGGCAGAAACATCATTTTCCAATTTACCTACTTTTTGAAGGCAATGAAGAATCAGAAACACGTTTGAGCACGTAAAAGCTGCTTATGCTCAGAGCAGAAAGATCTTTTTAATAACAGTTTCTCAAACCTGAAATTTGTATTAAATTTGAAAAATAAATAATGTATTTCCATTCACAAGATAAAAATTTAAAATTGAAATGAGAAAACGGGTTGAAAGTATTTGCCTCTTTTATCTTCTTCTTTCTGGGAAATTTAAGATAAAGAACATCTGCTCAGATACAGAGAGTAACAAAATGTTATATCATATGGTGAATAACTTTTTCTCACACCGAGATTTATTTTTAATTTTTATTTTAAAGACAACGGTAAAAATTGGCAAAAACAAATTTCCACAGAGTAAATAAGGATATCAGACATTGAAACTTCATTTAAAACAAATATTTAAATTGTAAAGACTAAATTTGGATGGAAATTAATGTAAGTACGTTACTAGGTAAAATTTTACCGTCATTTGCTTTGTAGTGTGCTATAATACTAGTAAAGTAATTATTTACCATTTTTAACATTATTTTAAATATTAGGTTAGGTTATACTAACGTCCGTTTTTAAGCAACATGAGAGCTATTTTGGACGAGCCGCGTAATTTTGAACCGCAGACAAATGATGGGGACGACACCTGAGCTATTAGCCACCTCTCCAAACTTCCGCACCGCAGCTGTGGGATCTTATAATTGAAGGAGGTTCAGACAAAACTATTCAGGAAGGTAGGTTTATGCAGGTATTTGTTCTTCACATCGTTATTCTATTATGTGACGTAGAATTGAAAAATGGCTTACATTTTTACAGTATTAACAGTCTTTGTCATTTATCTATTTCACCACTACTCTTTTGGATGTTAAATGATACAAAACCAAATTTTTATCAGCTTTTCCGAAATATTCAGATTAATTAATAATTTAATCAACCTGAAATTAACATTTAGCTGTAGCAGTGTCCTGACTCGAATCGATTGGCTTTGAATACTATCGTTTTTATGAAATTCTTGCAAGTAATAATGAGGTGAAATATGTCAAACGTTACTATCTCCGATTTGGATTAAATTCCCTACTCGAATCCACAAAGCATAAATATATTCAATTTTTAAAAGGAAACTTTTAATAGTGCACTAAAAAGTATAAATTATTTTTTAAATATTTCGTATTTTTTTAAATTTCTAATTTACAATCCCTATTGCAGTTATCATGAATGTCGAAATATTTTTTTTCTAAAAACCACTACCAGGTGGCACCACTTATAAGCAAAAAATTATCTATATAAATATTTTTTTTGTATTAAATTAATTTATGAATTGATTAAGTTCGGAAAATATTAAAGAGAGATTTGAGAAAACTCTTCATGAAGATACCATGCAGAAAATTATGAAAAAAAACCTGATTATCATGGCCGTATACCTCGTAGAAAGCCACACATGCCACCTATCAATAAGCAAAAGCGTTTAGATTTTCCAAATGAGTATGTTAATAAGCCTCCACAGTTTTGGGAAAAGCTCTTTCTCTGACGAGAGCAAGTTTGGTATTTTTGGCATCAAAGGGCGTGGAGAAAACAAGATACGGCTTTTTAGAAGCAGAATCTTGTGTCCACAGATACTCATCTGTACGCAAACTTTTTATGGTAGCTAGTTATATTTTTTCTAAATTTATTTAATTAAAAAAAACCAATGTGTGATATATTTCTGAAATTGTTATTAAAGGCTAAATTGTCTAAGGAACATAATAAATAAAAATGAAACCGATATCATCATTATAATATGCTTTTTTTTCATTCTTAAATATTTGCTATGAGTTTGTGCGCAGACTTTTTCTGGTATGTGTACTTCAGAAAATAGCATAATTTTTATTCATGATGTTTTGCATACTTTCTTGTACTAGTTCTTTATTGAGAAAAAATACTCAAATATGTATATATTACAGTTAATGAGACTAATCGGTTATTATGAATAATAACCGGTCAATGAGATTGTGGCTTTGCAAGTTTTACTAATGTGAAAGAATTTGAAAATACAATATATAGACTTTCAGATAACTGTTCGGTCTTTATGGCTGAAGTTACGGGCATAAAGCTCGCTGTTAAAAATATTATCGAGCATAAATGGGATATTTGTACAATGGCTTCAGATTTAAGATCAGCTCTCATAGCAGTAGAATCTCTGAATGAAAAAAGGAAAGTCTTGAACTTTAAGATTAAAATAATCAATTATGATAAAGGAATTAAATTACGTTGGATCAAACAGGAAATTATAGAGCCGATGAACTTGCAAAGCTCTCAACCAAAAAATTACACTTGGATTTCAATTTTTTCGATTCCAAATCTCAAATAAAGACAAAATTACAAAAAAAAGATATGGACATTTGGCAGGAAAGATGGTCTTACTCTACAAAACGTAGAGTTATGAGTGAATTTTTTTTTAAATAAGTTGACCTAAAGAGATTAAAAGGGGAATTTTTCCTTAATCAGACTTCAAAACATACCAGAATAAATTCATCGGCAAGATTGAGAAGTGTAACTGTGGAGAAGACAAGCGAGTTGCTAAAAATCTTCTCTTGGAGTGTGGGAAATGGAAACACGAAAAAGAAACCCTGAAATAGAATTGAATTTCTCTGATGAAAACTCTTCTTTTGTAACACAGTTTCCGAAACTTTTCAAGGATTGTTCTTCACAAGCTCTTAACTCTGGAATTTCAGAGTGTATAACTGTTTAATACATCTTTTTCCTATACTTACTTACTTAACTTTTTCCCACAATTTATTTTTTTATATATTTTTATTTGATCTTTCTTTCTGCTTTTTTTAAATTTTGTATTAAAATTTTACTTAATTTTTAAACCAATTTGTAAACTTTATTAATTTATATTTAGTTTTAGTTGAAACTTTTTGACAGAATCTTTCTTAATTTTTCTGAATCTTGGCATGCATTTTGTATGTTCTTCATTTCTGATACTGTGTTTTTATATGTTTTGACATGTTTTTATGTGAATATTTTCTGCCGGCTTTCATGTCATTATTCATAATAACCGTTTAATCACATTAATAACCGATTAATCACATATTACAATCAGGATCATAAAATTAGACATAATTTTTTTCACTTATTTTCGCTTTTACTCATTTTTATTTTCTTCAAACAAATTTTTTAATGAGCATTATCTTAAAATATTTATTTGAAAGTGTAAACGACAATTGTATAAAGAAAGAAAAACAGCACACCAGTTATCCAATGGCTTGAGGCAATGCATGGTATAATCATGTACCTAACTGGTTTAACATACGAGCGCAAAGGTGATTCGACCCCAATTAGTTACGCTTCGTGTGTTTTAGGTGGTCTTCTGACGATATGAGTTCTCATTCTCATATTCCTTAAGAAAATAAAACCTACCAATAAATTGCAGCATTGCCTGGTTGGTCTGCTTTGTACAATTGGTTTTGCAACAATGCTATACATTATATTCAAACATAGATAACCATCTGCAACCAGAATCTACAGAGAAGGCTTAGATCAATATGTAAGGTTTTTCCAAATGAAAAGGAGACATTAGCTGCACCATCGTTGTATCCAATTCCAGTGAGGTAATGTGCTAGACGATAGATGGCGTGGAGGTATTCCAAGTTGCACCTGCGTAATTAACGGCTTCGCATCAATATCCTCATTTCTGGAGAGTTGTTTCCGCAGTTCGTTGCAATGATCGATTCCTCCAGTTCAGCACAAAGAGCATTTATCCAATTTCTTCACATCTGATGAGGATTCAAGGACTTGCCACGTCCAGGACAGGCGTGCTTTGTGACCAGCAGTGCCACGATTTCGGCTGTGGATGAGCTCATACGGCAGAATCGTCGGATCACCGCACGTGAAATGGCTTTTGAACTGTCGATAAGCAAAGGAACTGTGCATCACATAATCCACAAAAAGCTTGGTTATGGCAAAGTTTGTGCACAGTGGGTGCCCAAGCATCTGTCAGAGAATCAGAAAATGGCGAGAATGGGTGTTTGCCTGACCAATCAGTTTCTACATTGAAGCTATCCACTCCCTTTCTACGCCCTGGGATCAGTGTATCAATGTCAATGACGATTATTTATAGTTGTACTGTTCTACATGAACTGTAATTAGAATATTGTTATTAAAATTTCTTTGCATATAACTGTAGTCTCCTTTTCATTTGGGCACATCTTATACCTCAAAATATACCTCATGTGCTGAATGGAGCGCTATTGAGTTACATTGTTATGAAGACATCAGAAGGAGGTCATGTGGGCTCGAATATGCTCTTCTTCATTCCTGAAAACATCTTTTACCAAATCTATCTCTGAAGTGTCCACCGAAGTTGGAGAACAATTTCGTGATTTAAGCAGAATTTTCTGGTTCTAGGACTCGTTATGTGTGTAGATTTTATAGCGACGATTGAATTTACTGATACGATTCTGATTACAAACATTTCCATTTTTAGCTTGCTGTTTTATCATTGTAAATACCAGTGTACATTAATTTTATGATTTCTTGTACCTGTTGGCAGACAATAAATATTTTTAAACATTATTTCAGTTTTCTTTTTAAGTCGCAATAAAGATAAACATTAATATTAACTCATATGAACCATAATCTTTCATCTTAAGTAATAATCTTTTATTTGCTCTACCAAGTTAGTTTGAATAAAATTTATTTTTTATAATTTTAAGAAGTAAAAGAGAGGATTATGTTGTTTCTGTGTTCGATATATGTCATTCTTTTTGTTTAGGAAAAATTCATCATAAAATCGCTCTATCACATGAAGGTTTTTGACCCACTAACTATTATTTGCAATGTAGAAGCTTCAATATCAAGAAATGTTTAATTCATATTCGTGGTCTTCACTAGTCTGTTACATAACATAACACCATTCCTTATACCTGCAACTAGAATCATAAGGTTATTTAAGCAGTGTCGCGGTCATGATGTGGAAGAAAAATCTCGACACCCGAAGGGGTGACCACTCTTAAAACTTGACAATTCTCTACACCACTGCCTAATTAAAAACGCAATAAATTTACAAATGTGTGCAGGAGCATTAGGAAGGAATGCTATTGTGCTATAAATAATAAAAATATTTTGGTAACACAAAGTAAAATAAAACTTTGAAAAAACACAAAATTACACAGTTATACATGAAATAACTGGGCAATAATAAAAACTAAATGCAATGGAAAAACTATACGAAGAGTAAAAAATACATTCAAGAACAAAAAATGAAAGGAAAAAGACGAGAAAAAAATTATTACAATAATAAAAATAACATAAAACTGTACACAAAACAGAGAGATGGGCCTCAGAGTTTTAATAAGTTCGATTTTGAAGAAGAGTTAGCTGATAGAACTCTATTCTGCATCTCAATCCCATATATGGGATTGTTAAACTGCAGAAATAAAACGGAAAGCAGTTTATCATCACTAGTAGTTCTCCTAAATTGGACTTAAAGCAAGTCAAAGCAAAACAATAATAAATAACACTAAAGTAACCAGGTGTTGGATCTAAAAGTAGGAGAATGCGTATCATTTGTGAGGAAATAGAGGGAGAAGAGGAAGTTATACAGTACAAAACTGTCATACTTTTGTAATGCATTGTGTGTTGGTGTGAATTTGAGAATCAAATATTTTTGCTGTAATTTTATTTAAAGAAATTGGTGGGCCAATATGGGCAATCAGTTTCTTTAATTGGACCTATTGAAACATTTTTGTAAGCTATTTTTTCTAATATGATGTTTCTTTCATAAACAAAAATTATTACACTCTTCTGAAGATATACTAAAAAAATATTCTACTTGTTTTTCACTAAAATTACTTCTAAATCACAGTGAATTAAAAAATGTACATGGTCCGAATTCAATGTATCTTTCCTACGGAATGGAAATAAAAAAGTGTTATTTAATTCAATAACTCAAAACTAATCACTAATTAAGCTTCATAATATTCGAATCCAAAATTCTTGATCTGAAAAATCTAAGATGCGAAAGTATTGCGAATAAATTAAAAAGCTCCTTTAATTTAGCATAAAAGTTCATTTATATTGCTATCGGATTGCGCCAAGTCAGATACTATACAAAGAGTTAAGATGTATTTAACTCATCATTGTTTTGCCCTCCTGTTCATCTAAACCTCAGCAGAATTATCAGCAAATGTCTCATAATCTGTTTTGTATTTGACCAATATATCAATATATATCAAGTATATCAATAGCAATCTCTATGAAACTTCTAATAAGCATCCTAAAAATACTTTTTTGCAAATTCGCAGTGAGTCATTATATTTTCACATGCTTAGCCACTTTTATTTCTACAAATCAAATCTGGTAAAGAAGCGGGCGTCTGACGGTACGTCTCGCGAATTATATTTCGTTGCTTGAGCGTAGTTGAGAAAACTCAACATTCGCCGTTTGGCAATCGTGAGCCACGCCGTGTTGTGTGCGTTTCATTCACTGTTATAGTCGCCCAGACGCCACGCGACCCGACTTATTCACAGAAATTAAATAAGTGGAATTGCATAGCTTTCTGACACTTTTTTATTATTAATTCACATTCGTATAACTTATGAAAAATAAACACCTGTTTGTCGCAGCATAGCCTACAAACAGGCTCTTTTGCCATAAAACGCTAAACAAACCAAACCAAATCACTTATATAACTAGATAACGTTTGAAATATCATCAAAGAGACTGAAATGAATTTATGAAAGGGATTAAAAAATATATATTATATTATTTTGAATAAAATCAGTTGCCGTTCAATATTTTATTATTATTTCTCCTTCCCAATAAAAATGACCTAAGATGTAGAAAATAAAAAATGAATGATATTAAGATAAAGCTAAAATATATACTATTATCTCTCAGACGCCACGCGACTTACGATTAGTTTTTCAGAGGCGAGACCTATTTAGGTTCACACAAAATGCTAATAGACAGAAACAAGGGTTCTTATTTACCAAGGTAGGCCAATAAATCATGGCACTATGCCCTAAATACATAAAAATTAGACTATATCTTGCAGAGCAATAGTTATCATTTAAAATTAAACAAATATTTCAATTAAAAACTTTCGTGTATCCTTATAAAGCCATTGATGTCAAATACTAATAAACTTCATCTAAGTGGGCTTAATGTACAAAAATTAGTTCAGACTTTCAAAATTGTTATTCAATTAAACTCCACTGCAGGCTTTAGCATACTTTTGCTTGTTGCTGAAACTTTTTTAATGTATTTCTGATAAAGAAGAAAAACGTCGATTTCATCCAAAAAGTGATTAAATATAAAACTATATTCTTTTCTTTTGATACCATATCCCTATTAGCACAAGATGTTCCATGATATATCCACGATGCTCCTACGATATTCTTAATGCCACAAAACATCATAAAGATAGAGTATGAATATTGTAGGGCATCTTGCTCTAATCTGATTTCGGTTTTGCCGCTCTCTTCCGACAATCACAACTATGGGTTCTAGAACTAAAGACTTTAAAATGCTGATATTTAATTTCTTAACAGATAGTAGCAAAGAAAGTTGTTATAGTTTTCCCGGGTATTTTATCGCCAAGCAACTGAGATATACCGAAAAGATGGTAAAAACTCACAAAAACGTTTGCATTCGTATAAAAACAGCACGTGTTGTTATATTAGCATCCTCTCACTCTTTTGCTTGCATTTATATGTATTGCTTTTGCTCTCGAATTAGCATTGGGCTTTTAAAAATATTCCTTGTTTTATGGAATTTTTTTAATTTAAAAAAAAACATCCTACGGGAGCCTGGTCCTAGCAGTTTCGCTAGCAAACTGAACTTACGAGTTTGCGGTAATCCGAAGATAGCTAAGTAAACTCCAGGGTCGCTATAACACATAAGTACCCTTTCTTTTATTTGAAATTAAATAAGTATTTTTTTATTTTCAGAGACAACAATGGTTACCCCTCTACAACGTCTCGGAATCCTTCTATGTGCATTGGATTCAACCTTCATTATAAAAATTCTATTTGAGATAATCACCGTACCTCGGATTGTTTCCTTTCAACTTACAAGTAAAGCAATTTACAAGTTAATGCATCAAGTAGTGCTTGTTTAAATTTAATTCTACTTTTTCCATTCATTTTAAAAGATTGTTTTAAAAATGAATCTCTTGACAGTTTGATATGTTTTGTGAAGCTAATGCAAATTATTCAGTACATTTTGCCTCCTATTATTCACATTGAAATGTTGGAGAATTCAGAAAACCTTATTGCTTCTCATCAAAAGTTATTTATAAAATGTTACGGTTCTGAAAATCTCGTCCCTAAAATACACATGAATATTCGTCTACCAGAACAGATAAGGCAAGTGGACCATGCGTATGGAAGCAAAGAATGCTATAGCAAAAAAAAAAAATAATAATAATAATAATTTAATTTTAAAAATCTGTCCCTTTCTATCCCTTTTCTATTAATGAATACTTTCAAACGCGCTTTGTTGCTACATTTTCGGAAAAAGAAGAAAAAGTAAAAAGGGGAAGATCTAAACTACATTTTCAATTTTCTTGATGTAGGGAAAACAAATATCTTAATAGAAAAATCTTATGGTAATACTGATGATATTACTGATAGTGACTTGGCGTCACTTTTGTCTTGACTTGTGTGTCAATACATAAAGTAATGGTTAATTCTGTGCCATTTTGAGTTTGTGATATTGTATTCTCTGGTATTAATAATATGGTTTCAGACAAAAAATCATTTTGAAAAATTGTTAAAATTCTGTGGCTTAGAGACAATTTATTTTGATTGTAATGTTCTTCCCATTAAGCAATTTCTTAAGAATATTAATGTCCTTAATATGAAAACCTGAAAAATATACATTACTTTTACTTTCAAAGTAAAAAATTTATTAAATCCTCTGTTGAATTATCTTATTGATGAAAATATGCATAATACTTCCTTGTACCATTGCAGAAGTTTATTTGATTAATTAATTTCATATGTAAATAAAAAACAAATTGATTTTAATCTGAATTTTTACTTTCTGGTACACGAAGTATAAAAAGAGATAGTATTGTAATCGTCAAAAAATTCGATCTCGAGATTTTGACGAATCTCCACGTTTTAGACCTCCCTGAGTCCGAAAGACACAATTTTAGAATTATGTCTGTGTGTCTGTTAACACGATAACTCGAAAACTATTAGAGATAAAGGGATGAAATTATACGAACTCGACACATAATTTGTAGGTTTCTACCAATTTTGGACAAAATCCGTCCATGGGAAGTCTGTCTGTCCGCGGTCATGCGAACACTATAACTCAAAAACGTGAATAGCTAGATGAATAAAATTTTGTACACAGTTTTATCATCATGAATGTAGGTCCGTATAAAATTTTGAGCCAGATCCGTCAAAGGGTTGACTGTCTGTCGGTCTGTATAATTTACTTTTGAAGAGAATCTGTTATCTCCACGCGTATGCGTACTAGAAGCAACCTTCTGTGCACGCGAAAGGAACGGAACGGAATTTCATTACGGAGTAGCGAATTACGTCAGTTTGTTCTTGAGCCGGTAAGAGTGGAAGTGTGTGATACATGCATTTTATTCAGTACGCATCTCTTTGAATTTGATTCTTTACCTAGATATTTTTCAATCACTATAATGAAAAACCTTCTGATAGTCATTGGATTCTGGGTAACAGTAGGTTTGAATTTTTTTAGCCACGCGGGGGAAGGGGAAACGGCACCTTTTTGGGGAAGTATACGAGAAAGTTTAGGGGAGAACACTCCCTCTGGTTAACTGTGTAAATGTATTTCTGTAATTAAAAAAAATTTCATTGTGTGTGTTTTTTAAAATGATTTTTAGTGTGTAAATAGTAAATTGTTTTACAACGGAATCTTTCAATTATTCTCATGCATCATCTAGAACATGGCAGTGATCAATATTCCAAACCTTTATATTTGCAAATAAACTTCGCTATTCTTTTTTTCTCATTATCTTTCTTTCTTATGTCAGGAGGTAGAGATGTTATTATATGAAACATAGGTAGACAGTCTTACGTCTTTTGTAAAATCTCCAACTAAAACAATACAGAGACCTATTAAGTATTTTTCCCTGCCAAAAAGAGCTACATGGAATGCGATAACAATGGTATCTTTCAGTTTATGTGCATGTAAAATTGAAGCTTAGTAGAGTTTTGAATCAATTTTAAAAAAAAACATGCTTATTTAATGTAGATTCATTGCATTTTCTCACAAATCATTTAATGTGATGATACATTGATTTAAATTAAAGTGAATATTTACAAGTAATATATTAAATTTCTGTTACAAATAAGTAAATATTTTGAGACTTTTTAAAAATTTATCTCATAATGTGGTTTAGCTTAAAAGTTGTTAGTATTCTGTTAAAGTAATTAAAATGATGCTGCATTAAAATGGAACCAACAAAATTCTTATAAATTATTTTAACTTTATCAATTCAATTTTCAAACTCAATTTTTTTAATTTAAAAAAGGCTTGTGGAATTTGTTTATAAAAATGATTAAATGTCTAAAGTATTTTCTTATACATTTATATCTATAGGAGGGTGAATACAGTTCCGAACAGAAGAGACCTGACTCAAGCATTTTTTTTTGGAAATAATGGGGATCAAGATATTTATTTAGCAATTTTCATCAAACCACTTGCTTTCAGGTGACAAAAAATTTAATGTGATGTAAAGAACACAGACTATTAAATAAATATGTTGCATTTATCTGTCTTGTCTTGTTTTCTCACACATATCTTGTATTTTATTTTTATTAAGTATGTATGCTATGAGTTTGGCCAACAGTAGTGATAAAAAAAAATTCCAATTGATTGATTTCCAATTTTTTTCTTTTTATTAGTTATTTGTCAGAGAATTTTTTAGGGGATAAAAACAGTTGGAAAAAGTGATGTGTAACACAAAGTAAATTAATAAATTTACTACACAATGGCTTACCAAGGAATTTTTGAAGTGTTTGTGTGTCTGGGAAGGATATTTTTTAAATGCTTACCCTGCGTATATATGTATTTATTTGGTAATACTATTACATCTATTATTTTATTTAACAGCACCACAAACTTTAAATGTAACTACTTACTTTCATTTTTAGAGTCAAAACTTAAAATAGCAAAAATTTCCTTTGAATAAATTGTAATAATAATTTTAAATTTGTATTTTAATTATGTGTGGTTGGGTCGTATTTATGATAATACATAAAAACTATGGTCAGAAAATAATTACTAATTTATACACAAATTAAAGCAATTGTTTGTGTTTTAGAAATAGCACAAAATGGAATATTTAATATTAACAAAATTCTGAATGTAATCCATCTCTAATTATAATAATAAAGAATTTATTTTCAATTGCTATAGTTTTATCTATTGTAATTTTTTTCATGCTAATCTAGTTCTCCTTGGAATTTACTGTGCAACAATATAACTAAAAATTCATAATATTTAGTAAACAATATTACAGAATTTATGTTGGTAAAAGTATTCATTGTTTCCCGGCAATATTTAATGTATTAATTTTAAAAATACAGTTAAATCAGTTTTATCATTTACATATATTTAAACTTTTTTCTAGCATTAGTTTTATTGTGTGATTGTGATATAAACAAATTAGCAAGTATTTACGTTGAATTATCTTTTATTTTTTTAAATGAACAGGGAAACAACATTTAAAATAGATTCCCTCATTAATTTTTGTATGTGACGTTTAAACATTTATTGATAATTATCAATTTGAATCAAAAGTGTCCTTCACGACTTATTATTAATTTTAATACATAATTTTTAAAACATAATTTTTGGTACTTGCTTTAATTCTCACGAACACCAATTAAAGAAAATTTTAATTAGTTGTCAAAAAATGTGTTCATAAAGCATCAAAATATGTAGATTAATATTTTACCATGCGAGATTGAAGTGATTAAAAATCACTATATATAAGCAGAATGGAGTAATATTTTTGTAAGAAAGAGTGGTGCTTCAAACTGCTAAATTTAGTTACCTTTACCTCTGTGGTTCCACGTGATCTAGAGGACTAATATAATGCAACAAGAAAATGGTTTCAAAAAAATGGCCGGTCTAGAGATGATTTTAGAGAGATCACAACAAAATAAAATATCCCCTAGTGAAGCGAAATGACCTAAATTTACATTTTGGATTAAATGTTGGGATTGGATAATATTCAATAATTCCTAAATTAGTCTTTGCATTTAAACAAAAATATCATATCGGAATCAAAATAAAAGGTTGTATATAAATATATATGGAAACTAAAAAAGTTTGTTTTAAAATAAAGTTTTTCATCTATGCAGGTATAAAGATAAATCATGCGATTTTTTGTTCATCTCATTTTTTATATAAAATTAAATCTATTATATGCACTGGAAGCAAAATGAACAAAAACATGCGCCATATTATTATATTCTACGCCTCTTAGACTGCAAGAGGCACAGAATATACTTTCAAATAAGAGGCACTCGAACCTGAATTAAAAGGCACAAGGTGCCTCTTAATTTCAAAGGCACCATGTACCTCTTAACGTTCAGAGGCACAATGAACCTCTTAATTTCAAAGGCACCATGTGCCTCTTAATTTTTAGGGGCACAAGTTCAAAATGTGCCTCTTATATCAGAGGTACAGTTTTAAGATTGTAGCCTTCGTGTTGCTTCGAAACGGGACGTTAATATAACGAAACGAAACTTCCTATAGCAGGATTCGAATTGTGTATCTAACAACATAAAATATTCGATACTTATTTAAATATCATAAGAAAGATTTCTCGCATTTGCCTCACCAATCAGTCAAGCAACTAATCAATATGAACACGTTCGACCTAATCAGATCAAGCATAAGTAGTGCTGATCACAACACTTCAAATTCCTGCAAATTAACTTTATTTTAGAAGATTTAACGGCATTTTTTGAAGTAAATAAAACGTTTTATAAGTACAAGATTACATACTTGACATTTAACCATTAAATCATCAATGAAAAAATTGTACTTAATCATTCAACATAGTTCTTTCGTTTTGAATTTGACGAATAAAAAAATATATAGATTCAATATTAATGTGTAACTTTTGTGTAGCCACTTTTGAAATGTGAAAAAAGAGTGTAGTTTTAGTATATTCTATGTAAGAATTGTAGGAACGCTGGTTCAATCCCCAGTGGTGCACAGTTGGCAAGAATAGGTTTAGTTAAGTTATCGTAACGTCAGACTCGGAAATAGCCAATTTTTATATCAAAAATAAATTTATTAGCCATTAACAAAAAGAAGTTGGTTTATCGTATAAGGAATTTGAAGAACTAACTTTCTAGTCTTTTAAAATAAACAATCGCAAACATTTACATTACGTGCAGTCTGTGTCTCGAGAAAAATACATCAAAACACTGGTAAAGCCGTCTTAGCTCACAATTTGATTATAAGACTGAAGCCTGAAAACAATTCGTTACATTATAATAGCTTCCATTTTGAATCAAGACGAGGGCTATTTAGGGACAGACTCCATAATTTTGAGCCGTTGTCAGATGAGACGATATCTAAGCCGGCTACCCACTCTCCAAACCTCCGCACCACGCCACCGGAGGATATTTGGCACTTGGCATCAGATTTAACTTGTACCAGTTCCAAATATACGTCAGATGTTCGATGAAATCGGATTTCGAACATGCAACTCTCTGGCCACAAAGCCGAGAATCTTCCATAAGGAACCAGAGTCCCTACATGAATATTAAGAGCTGCAGTTGTAAGACCACATGGATTTCTCATAGTGGCATATACTTAAAAAGTTTGTTTTTGTGTGTAGACTGGAAATTTCTATTGGACTGACATTGAACTTAGGGACGATTGTTACAGGGCATTATGATCTTGGGTCTTTGTTAATTTGCATGCTCCGATATTTTGTTTGGTAATCGTTTTATTCTGTCGTCGATTTGTATTAACTTCATAACTCTGGTTAAGATTAACGCATCTCTCCGAGATGACGAACTTTATTATTTAAAAATTCTAGTTCACACTTTTTCGTACCAATTTGATTATTGGTGATTATCTATAGTCACGTTTCGAAGAACGAGTCGAAAACGATACTCTACTATTTCAGAGGTAGGATTCGAGTTATATAACTAACCAAGAACGAGAATCAATGCAAATAATAACGCAATAAAAATTTTCTGTTGTTTGTTTCCAAAACCGAATTGAGAACGATATTGACTATTAATGAGATTCGATGTTGATTTCAATAGTTTATTACTTTTGCTTTGCCAAACAGTCAAGCAACTAAGCAATATTAACAAGGTTGATTAAATCAAAACTAGTTCAGTATTTACTGATTCCATTGCTTTAAACTCGAGCAAATTCCTTTCTTTTAGAAGGACTTAAGGTATTTTTAAAGGAAGTAAAAACATTTGGTAAGTAATTACCTAATTTTTATATAGACATTAAGTGCAACTATTTCGTTTTTCGGTTATTTGTAGCAGTTATTCGAAAATTACAGAAAGAGCTTTCGATCTTAATGTTTCGAAACTTTTATGCGTTCATTCTTCAGCCTTTTTAAATGTTAAATGCATAATTTTATTTTTTGTGTGCTAAATTCAATCTCATAAACATGGCTGATGCAGTCAAGTCTAGTATAGGTATGGTTATTGGACGCATTTTTATTTGGTAAAGAACCCTATTAGCACAAGATATTGTACGATATCTCCACGATGTTGTTCGATATTCTGAATACCGTACAATATCGTGAAGATAACGTAGCAATATTGGAGAGCGTTCTGTGCTATTAGGGAAAGCACATACGAGTTTTTATATAGGATAAATCAAAATTGACTGTAATTTTATTTAATAAAGAAGCGCGCTACGAGATTTTCCGATACAGTAAGGATAAATTAAATTTTGAAACAAAAAGAAAGTTCATCTTAATTTGCAGCATGTTTTTTTTTTACTACAATCAGGCAGCTAATATGCAAGAAACTCGCAAATAAATAACTTGCATCAAGCTTTTTAATTCTGTTATTTGTTCTAGTAGGACACAAATATAGAGAAAGGGAATACAAAATATTTTCCAGTTCAATAATTCAGCATACATTCGTAACATTTTGAGGTAAATGAAGTGATGTAAAATTCAAATTCATGATCTGAAAAGCCATAGGTGTGAAAGTCAAACTAAATATTAAATAATCTTTTAGTTTCGAAGAAAAATTCTTTAAAATTAAACAATTTAAATTTCTATCGGAATTCACTCTAAAGATCGGATACTAAACATATATCCAACTCATCTCTATCTTTGCCCATAAGATCATCTAAACCTCGGCACAATTATCAGTAAATAATTTGAAATTTGTTTCTTATTTAGCCTTCTTATTATATATTAACCGGTTGGTATCTACAAGTTGGAACACACCGATTTCATCGCCAATCTGGTTACCAGAGGAATCGAGCGGATTAGTTCCATTGGCAACCCATCGCCTACATTGCTTACGTCATGGCAAGCGTTTTGGGTGATTTGAGTTGTTTACATACTACGCGGATTTTTAAATAACTTAAAATATTTATTAAATATTTAATTAAATAATAAAATGTATTTTAATTAGTATGATTTCAATTAGTTAATAAATGACAAATAGAACTTCGGTTTATTTAGTGATTATGTATTTTTCCGATCATATAATTGAGAGATTTTTTCTTTGCCTTGTAATAAAAATCGTTTGCATGGAATTTTTGAAGTTGTACTTGTTTCGAACGCTACTGAGGGCAAATGTTCTGCTGCTCCATTAGAGTAATTAAAAGAAGCCGATTCCGTACATTCACTAAGCTAGAGAAGCTACTAGGATCCCACTTTGCTGAAAGCGAAGCCGCTGATGTTTTCTTAAGTTAAAAAAATTTGCCCGGTGCCCACTTCAGATGCCGCAGGCATCGCGAGCGCAATTTTTCCTGCTTCATTAGAATAATTAAAAGTAACAGATTCCGTACATTCAATGAGCTAGGAAAGCTAGTAGTTCTGTTGCAATTCTACATTTAACACGGGAGTTAGTGCAACGACAAACCACAAACGCAATGGGTTCGAAAAAAGATCAACTTTTAACTGTGACCGATGCATGTTTGTTTACCATCTTGCTTTGGCGACTTGGCGCGATGGCTCCGTTTTACTAAGAGTGTGTTCCAACTTGTAGATTATTAACCTTCCAATAGGCGCGTGTATGCAGGATATTCTTATATTGCGCATCGCTTTGCTTGCTTATATCGTTCTTTTATAAACTTAAGTGGAATTTGGATTTATATAAATTTTTGTTTAGCATAAAGTTAATAAATAAAGAAAACAAAAATAAAACTTACATTTATTTTTGTACAACGCAACATAAATATACGCGGGTCTGCTAGAAGGTTAATAGCAATCTATGTGAAACTTTCATTAAGCACTCCGAAAATATCTTCTCAAAATCTCTTATTCAGTCATATTTTCAAATGTAGGGACTTTTGATTCTTCACATAAAGCAAAAAGTAGTAGAAAGAAAAAGGGATTCGTTTTCACCAAGGTAGGCCTACAAATCGTGCCATTGTTCGCTTAATACAAAAGAATCGGAAAATATTTGCAGAATAATAATGATTTCTCAAAATGAAACGTTTTTCACCAATGAAATAAAAACCTTTGAGAATTCTTTAAAGGTATTGCTTTCAGATTCTAGTAAATTTCTTCCAAGTGCTTATCGTCTTTGACATATAAAAATTGGTTTACAATTCCGATACAGTAGACTCTAGATTAACCGGTATGGCCGGGAAATGATTCTTCCCGGATAAACGAATATCCCGGATAATCCAATGTATGCAAATTTTGATGAAAAAGTTTGGAGAAATGATAGAAAATGTAAAATTATTAAACAATAAGACATTAATAGTTTAATTAATACAAAAGAAAAAGAATTAATAATAAATTTTAATGTTATTTAGATTTTACAATTTAAAAGAAAAACAGATGTAGTTTAACAGATGACACTGCTTTGTGAAGAATGAAATGATAGAAGTCTGGTTTTGTTTCACATTTACTCTTCGACGAATTATACTACGCAGATATCTCGATATCATTTTTTCTACAGGTGTGCTTTCATCTTCTTGCTCCCAGTAATTAACTCCTCAGTTTGTACTAATGAGTAATCGTGATTTAATTTTTGATGAGTTACAAGATTTTCCTCATCACTTTCAGAGCATTCTACAAAATTCCTTGCTTCTTCTGAACCACAAGTTACACGGAACACAATATCATCGTCACTTAAATCTTCGCAACATTCCAATGTCGAATCTTCGTTAATCCATTGTTCCACTGCTGCTTCATCCACATTTTCAGAACAGTCTAAATTTCTCAAATCTTCTAAGATTTTTCACTGCAAATGAGCACTATCGTCGCCATCTGTAGGAATTCCATTTTCCTTATCCGATAAAATTGCCCTCCATGATTTCTTAACCGTGCTGCCTTTTACTAATTTCCATGCAGCATCTACGTAATTGCATCCAAAACTGTGAGATTTTCCCACAAAGAACGCAAATCATCGTATCCTTCCTCTACCAACTTGAGGAGCAAATTTCTGCTGCATAATTATCATAAGGTTTCGAATAACACCCTGATCCATAGGTTGGATGTGAGCTGTCACATTTGGGGGCAGATATTTCACAAAGATATTCCCATCTTTCGATTTTAAAATTTCTTCGGATGGGTGACTAGATGCATTGTGCAGCAGAAGAGCAGCTTTTTTAGGAAGACCGACATCTTCCAAATGTTTTCGTACCGCAGGAACGAACTTTTTAAAAACCAATCGGAAAAAATTCTATAGTCATCCAAGCTGTTTTGTTGCTGTAATAATTTACAGGCAAACTTGAATCTTTCCTCAGTTTCGAAAAAGCTCCCGTCTTTCTTGCAGTTCCAATAGCGGACAAATTTAAAAAATCTGAGCCGGAGGCATTAGCACAACACAATACTGTTATGCGTTGTTTCTGCTTCTTATATCGCAATGCATTTTTCTCCGTTTCATATGCTAATGTCTTTTGTCGCAAGCACTTCCAATATAAACTCGTTTCGTCCACATAGTATATTTGTTCGGCACTCAAATTTTCTTCACGTACGAAATTCTAACACAAAATCTTCAGCTGCTGATGTGTCACTACTGAGGTTTTCGCCTTGGACAGTTATTTGGCGTATACCAAATCTTCGTTCGAATCGCGTTAACTACCCACTTGTAGCATTGAAATCAAAGGGTATTTTATGTTCTTCGAAAAAATGTTTGGCTTTAGCAGCACAAACAGCACCGGATACAGGAATTCCGGCAGCTGTCTGTTGGTTAAACCACAAAACCATGGCTTTATCTAAATCTTCATATGTTGAGGTTTTCATTGGTTTCCTATTGCACATTCCTTTTGGACTATCTGAAGTTCCACCAAATTCGAGTAGCTTTTATTTCTTTTTTATAATGTCTCGCACAGTTTGATCACCAATCTCATATTCACGCATTAATGATTTAACTGTTTGTCAATTTTTCGGTTTTTTTAATTATTTCCAACTTTTGATTTATACTAAGAACGACTCTTTTGCGTTTCCACATGTTAACACTACGAACAGAATGTAAAGAAAGTGGAAAAATTTAATCTGAACAACACCGACATTAAGACGACGGTTGAATCATATCCCGCCTTGCCCCGCCCCGCCAGCATTCCAGAACAGGAGCAAAACCGGTTGGCTGGACTAGAGGTCGGCTGGGCAAGTCCAATACAATAGGAAGGGTTGGGAAGAATGCGGTCTTCCAGCACATTCTAAAGGTCGCAATCTGGGCTTCCTTTTGGGGGGGGGGGCGTCGTCCTGGATAATCTGATCCCGGTTAATCGGGAGTCTACTGTATTTCGATTCAATTAATTCCAATACGTCGATTGAGTGCTTTAGCCTACTTTTGTTTGTTACTGAAACTTTTCAATACTGTTCTGATAAGGAACCGAATCTTTTTCCACCAAAATAATGGTTAAATGTAAACTATATTTTTATTGAAACATAAAAATAAGAGATGATATTTTGTTGCCATCGGTTGGGCATTCTTACGTGACAGTTGTAAAAAACATTTTAAAATGCTAATATTTCATTTCGTACTATGTGCGTTGTATTTAAGACTAAAATATCATGTGTTTTTAGATTATTTCTAGGAATCGCAATGATTACCCATCAACAACGCCTCGGGACCTATTCTATGTCTATTGGATCCATCCTCTACAGCCTATTTCTGGTTGATATGAACCCCATCCCTCAGATTGTTTCTTTCCAGCCTCTGTTATCAATTTCAATGATGATAGCTGGAAGCATCCTGTCGTATGGGCTGAAGGAAATTGACGATCGCTTTTTGAAAGCACTTGGTGTAAACATGTACATAATTGGTGCAGCTTACGAGTGCAAAGGTATTTCGACTCCAATTAGTTACGCTTCGTGTAGTTTAGGTGGTCTCCTCGTGATGGGAGGTGTCATTTTCACATACCTGAAGAAAGGAAAACCTACAGTATCCACTATAATAATTCAATTTTGTATGGGTTTTCTACTTTGTGGAAGTGCTTCTGCGGAAATTCTGGATTTTTTGTGGAATTCCTCGACAACAGAATGCAGGCGGATGCATCCAAAATCTATTGATTTGGTTACGGTTCAAATGCCTCTAGGGGTGCTTAATTTGCTGCTAGGGGCCCTATTGTATTACATTCTTAAAAAGAAAACTGAAGAAGGTCGTGTGGAACCAGATGTGATTTTCCTCTTCAGCCGTAACACTGTCTTCGACCAAATATACAACATCCGAAGCTTCCATCAAACTTTGAATGGCTGAAAAGACTTTCATGATTGAGCTGAAGTTCTAGGACTTTTATGTGTAAAAATTCATGAATGACGATTGATCAGCTGATATGATTATATTACAAAGTTTCTCACTTTTATAATGTGCACTGTGATTTTTAAGATTTCTTGTTACAGACATACAATAAATATTTTAAAACGATATTTGGATTTCTTTCAGAAAAATCTGAAAAACTTTCTAATAATAAATATTCATCGTAATTCCTATAACAATAATCTTTCATCTTCGTCAAAATTTTGATAAAATTTCTAGTAGATCATCTTAAATGAGATATTAATTTTAAAAGTAAAAACATCGATAACTGTGTTTTTATTATATTGTATTCAGTGGAAATTCATCAAAAGCTCAATCACATGAAGATTCTTGACCCTCTGTTATTTGCAACTTAGATGCTTTTATTTTTGCACTCTTCTCTATAAAATTATTTACTTGATATTAATAGTTTTAGTAGTTGGTCACAGACTTTTAAAAGTGCTACTATTTTTAAATTTCATACTTGAGGTTATTGAATAATCGATAGCCAAAAGACATTGCAGAAATCATAGCTTTAGAAGTTAATCTTTGTGTATAGCTGTCATTTCAATTTGGGTGAAAAATAAAATTCTCAATGGTGTCACGTTTTTGTGAATAATTCTGTCAAACATGCATGCGTTTTTGGATCAAGTCATTTGGCATATTGATTTGCAAATCTCGACTTTGTTTTTTTCCCATTCACATTAAATATACGAGGGACCTACCGAAAGTAAGTTTCGTCAAGCTTTTCCCCAAGGAAGCTTTATTACTCTCTGAAACATACAATGGGATAACAAAATGCAAACTTTTGGCTATTTTTCAACATATTCGAAACGCCATTGATACATTTGCCGTACCGTGAAATCAATTTCAAGAAACCGTCCTGGTAAATATCGGTGTCCCAGCGAGCGAAGGAAGTTCTTGACAGCCTATTGAGCTTCTTTATTGCTTCAGAAGTAACGTCCCGATAGTGCTGACTTCAATGCAGGAAAAAGGTGAAGATGGATGCCGAAGGACCATTCACGCTGACACAAGACTGCAAGAATGGCAGTATACCTTGAGGGGTTGTTCTTGGACGAAAATGCAAGAACCCACACAGCAAGGGACACAAAAGAACACATTCGTCTCGTGGGATGGGAGAGATTGGATCACTCGGCCTACAGCCTCGATCTTGCCACATCGACTTTCAATATTTCCCTGAATTGAAGTCGGTAGTATCGGGACGCGGGACGCATATTTACAAACCCTACCCTGATAGAACTGAGGCAGGAAATCAGTCAATATCATTGGCTACGAGGAGCAATGACGTCGTTTTCAGCTCTCGCACGAAGCGAACGGCAATCATAACATAACAAGAGTCGTCCTACTTTTCTTCTCCGTTTTCCCACAGTTGAGCACAGAAAACATTCTTCCGTGGGTTGTAATATTTTTAAAAATATTATTTTTTAAAATATCATAAAAAATAAAACATCTCACACTGTAAGAAATTATACTAATGAAAAGTATACGCAAGACAGCAAAGACCGACGTCATCGGCTTTCGGCGAAGCGAGCCAATCATATTGTCCGATTTCCTGCCTCAGTTCTATCAGGGTAGGGTTTGTAAATATGCTATCGGGGCATCACTTTAGAAGCAATGAAGAGGCGCAATAGGCTGTGAAGAACTTCCTTCGCTCGCTGGGAACCGATTTTTAACTGAATGAATTCTTGATATTGATTTCGTGGTACGACAAATGTATCAATGTCGATTGCGAATATGTGAAAAAATAGTCAAACGTTTGTATTTTCTTATCCTAGTATATGTTTCGGATTGTAATAAAGCTTTTTTGTGAAAAAGCATGACTAAACTTACTTTTCGGAACGTCCCTCGTACAAAACTATTTTTACAATCAGAGTAAAGCTTTATATAAGGTTATTGGATAGCAATCAGAAATGTTTCGGTTTAATGAAACCTCTGAACAGACGTTAGCTGGAAAGGCGTTAGATGTAAAGAAAACATTTCAACTTCTTGGCCAAATAAATTCTTATCGCAAATAAATTTCTCTAAAATAGTCCAGTGTGCGTTATAAGATGGTATCTATATCATGTTTTTGGCGATTTAGTTTCATCGAAACTGGCTATGCTTCAAAATAAAAAACATCTTTTTATAAGACACTAGCCCGCCTTCTGCGATCAGCTTGATCGTCGGAAATAAAATTCCAACTGAATCTCTTGTGCATAATTTTATATTCATGTTTCCCTTAAAAAAGTAGTTTTAAACTTCAAATTGCTCTAGATATTTAACCTGCGTTCTTCTCGTAGCCTTACACTTGTTCTGTTCCTTGTCTACATTAACGTAAAATACGCATTTAATTTCAACACTAAGTTGGCGCAGTACATTTTACGTCCAGCAGTATGTAAATTAGCTTAAAGCACTCTGATGAAAAAATCAAAACATACCAACGATAATCTTTCAGTTAACTGGATAATTTCATTATATACTTGCTATCTTGAGGACTTCCTTCACAGATTTCACAGAAAAATTAATCAAATAAAAGAAGAAAGTAAAATCCAGTTAGATTTTTTTCTTAGCATATTAAACATTATATATTAACATTATATATTATATATTAAAAACAATTTAATATTTGTTTAAATATTGAAAATGGTTTGAATTTCATTGTAACAATGAAATTCAATCCGTGCTAAACATGCGCTACCAGAATACTTTAAAAATCATCAGATTTGATTTGCGATGCAGAATGGTATGCGAGACGGGAGCATACCAGGATATCGCACACTGTAGGAACAGAGATTCACCTCAATGGGGCACAGTTTGGCTAGTTGAGTTTGTTTAGTTATATTAACATCCTGTTTTGGAGCAAGAGAAGAGGATTATTTTGGGTCAGACCTCATAATTTTGAACCGTGATCAGAAAACGAGGATAGCATCTGATCCAGCAAATCCCTCTCTAGACATCCGTGCACCACCAGTGGACCAGTTCCACATACGCGTTGGATGTAAGTAGAATGGAACAGATTTTGAACGCGGAACCTTCCAAAGCCAAGACTCGGCCACGAGGAAACCTCTACCCAACTATCTAATAGTAACAATTACAATCGCTTGGAGCACATGGCATTTTCATACTCACTTTTATTTCAAGAGTTTATGCTTGTTCGCGGATTTAACCTTCCAGCGGGCGCGTTTCCTAGATATAAAATCTTTGTTTACTATTAAGCTAATAAATACTGATAATTTAAATATAATCTGGATTTATTCTTGTAAAACAACACGATATATTTATGTAATGTGATGCACGACATGTCGTAAATATATCGTCTTCAGGCGCGCCCGCTGGAAGGTTAAATGCGATTTAGACTGACCTTAACTTGAGAAAAGCTGTTATATGGCTGGTATGATCTTGTGCCGTCTCTACTGATCTCAGTGACCTAAAGTTCTGAGTTCTTACTATTTTAATATGATTTTATCTATGAATGATTTTTCTGATTTGTTTATTTTGATTTTACACAGCTTCCGTGATGAGGGTTCATTTTTTTCCAGTAACCCTCCAATTTTAGCGATTGCCAAATCCAATTGGATTCCATATCAACCGCCAAATTCGAATCAGTTCTTTCTTGAGTACACAAAGCGGTAAAAGAGCGATAAAGAATAATTATGGCAACCTTTCCACAAAAATAGGCTTTTTGTTTAAGTAAACATTGACAGCTAAAACAATAGGAACATGAAATTCAATATTTTAAAAATATCTTTAACCCATAACATTAGAAAAATCCACTTTGAACACTAATTAATATCTTCAAATAGTGTTGAAATTTTGAAGATTCCCATTGAATTAACATTATCACCTGAAGTTGATGGGTGAGTCGAAAGTCCTACATTACCACGATAACTATCGATAGTTTCGAAAACCTGATACTATCAATGCGTTTAAGGAACACGAATTTACAGTAGACTTGCTCTAGTGCGACACTCGTTACGCCGACACTCCCACTAGTCCGACGCACCGGTTGTGACATGCTACTTGGTGATGAATCATTCTTTCCTGTTAAAACTTGAAACCTTACCCCTTTTAGTAGAATGCAGTTTATATTTCTTAATTGACTCTCCACAATCCGGACACTCTCTATAATACGACAGGTTTCTGGTTCCATATGTGTCGGATTAGAGAGTCTACTGTATTATATAGCGCGTAAATCAGGCAGCACCTGCTGAAGGAAGATGAGGTGCTTCTATCCGTCTTGTGTAATAGCGAGGATAAGTGTTTACAGGGGTATAATATTTTTTATCTACCCTTCGTCCTATTTAACTTAAAAAAGTGACACAAAATTTTCTTGCATTTTGCCACCACTTTACTCTTAGAGTGACGACCGGTCTATACAAAAGCCCCTTGCCTCCTAGTTGCTACGCCACTGCATACAGAAAACGCTTGTATCCGACATCCCCTCAGAGATGGGGATAAGATGAATGATGTATGGTTATATTTTCATCCCTCTTCCTATTTGATTTTAAAAATTGACATTAAGCACCCTAAATTTTGCCTCTGCAACGCCCGGGACATCTATGCCCCCGTTTCTACACCACTAAATGTAGGGGGAAATTAAATGCTCTTGGGCAATCCAGGGAAATTGTCCTCTCGCAGCTTTCTTTCCAAGCCCACACTGGTTTCAACTAGTTTTTTTAGACTAGATTTAACAACCCTTTTAAAGTTCCGAGAATCAGTTTGGTTATACCCTGCTATTGGATTACGGAAAGAAATGTTTCGGTTTAATGGAAATGCTGATAAGGTGTTAATTATATGAGTTGAAAAGTGAATATTTCAGTTTCTTGGTCAAAGAAATTCGCATCGCAATTTGCTTTCTTAGAAATCATTTCGCAATTTTGGTGGTTAAAATTCGTCATCAACAATCGAAAATCCAAAGTCAAGCATCCGTCCTTTACAAAACATGAAGTGGTTTTTTTATAATCAACAAACTAAATCAGATGTAGGTGGATTGGCCGGACATGGTCTCTAGACAGTTGATAAAATAGGCCACTCAGATTGGGTAGGCAAGCAGAAAACTAAATTATTTGTGGAAAATCGTATTTCAGCAATGTAATTATTCTTTCTTCTAATGAGAAATTTTTCTTCATTAAATACTACTAATTTTATATCGGACAAAAAAATTAAAGATGATTCGAGCTTGTCAAAACAATGTAGTATAACTTGACTTGTCTGAAGAGTAAATTTTTTAAATAAAGTTATATATAATCAGCATTAAGGTGCATATAAAAAATGTATTTCATGTCAACACGCGTAGGAATAAATGTAGTAACTAAAACAATGAAAAGTTTTGTTGTAAAATATATTTAAAAATTTAATAAATTAAGAGAAATCATGTATACGGGAATAAAATTCATGTGACCAAATCGATAGTTTTCTGAATTCTTAAGTGGTGTAAACGTGATTTTTGTGCAATAAATTCAGATTCAGACCAGCAGTAAATCCCCAACGACGTAAGTAGATCGCAGAAAAACTACTTTGGAAACAGGGCTTGAGGGTGCCGTTCGACGGCTTGGTGGCCTTTGATGTCCGAGCATTTACCGATATTTCACTGGGACGGTCGAATCACTCAAAAACCTCGAGAAACAACGATTCTATGCTGTCCCACAAAGGAAGATAAAGCTTATTTCAGACAACGAAACCCGAAGCACTGACCCTGAGAAAAGGGCTTTAGACTGAACGCCTCCCCGTGCCTCATGCCATTACAGCAACTGAACCGATTGAATGGACATGGGACAACAGGGCTTTAGACAGCGTCCTAGTTCAAAGTCCGTCGTTTGAGACTTTAAGTTATTGGAAATATAGCCACATGCTATTCGTTTATGTACGTTAACCCTTTCAAGTTCATTACATGTTTCGTTTTAAAAATCATTAAATTTATTTCAAAAATGAGTATTAGATCTGTAGCTGATAATAAATATGTGAAGGAAGAAATTTATCATTTTTTATTTTCAAGAAATTTGTGGTTTTACAGTGAAACCAATGAACGGTAACGGGCTACTTTTCCTCCGAATAATTTATCATCGAAGTCCATTTATATTATGCATTTAATTTATAAGTGTACGTGAGTATTCAGGATATTCAACCTTCATAAAATTCAATATTACTGTTTGAAGATTCGATTTAAAAAAATATCAATTTGTGCAAGAACCCTCATCATTTTGTTTCTCTTAGAGATGGAAAGCAATATAGTTCTTGCAATGCCGATATCTTTATGAAAGCTAACGGTATTGAACTGAAATTTTTATGTAACTTGGTCTATATATCTGGCTCTTGAGTTATGAGAGAAACATTACGCTACGTTTCGCCCATGCGCAGTAAAAAAATGTTCAATGTGTAGTATCACTGCGAAACCAATGAACGCTAAAGGCTTAAACTGTTTAGTTCAGGCAGTTTAGTTATTTAGTTTAGTTATGCAGTACTTTCAACATCAAGATCGATCTCCCTAATTCTTGCTTTAAATTGATCTCAAAAAGTGTGTCCCTTGAAATCTGGCAGGGTAGATGGAAACTTTCTGAAGCGGGGCGGCGAAAATGCCTTTTCGTACCTCAAATGAAAAATAATCGAGCCTCATTCAGTTCAAAAATCAATCAATTCATCACAGGACATGGGCCTTCTTGACCTATCTTCAAAGGTTCGGTTTATGTTCACACGATCATTGTGTTTGCGGTAATAGTGGTGATCCGGACTTCTACGCAATAGACTGACTTGTCACAAAACCCTTTCATTTCAAGAAGCCCAGTGCAGAAAACCTTTCGAAGTGGTGTTAAAATATTGTTCAGCACAAAAACTCCCTAGCACGACTCATGAATATTATGAAGATCCTATATGAATGAAGGCATAATATCTTCAGAGAGTAAGAAAGACTTTTCGCGCTTCCACCAGCAATTAAGATATTCATTGCAAACTTTTTCAGTTTACTTTATTTGTTAATTGTTATTCTTATTTTAATTTTATTTTTCTCTCCTTCCTGCAATTCATCTTTAAGCTGAGAGGGTTTTGTATAATCGTAAACCTTATCTGGTCGGTTCCTTCCCGGTGGATTAGTAATAATAATAAGCTGTTTAATTATTTTTCATACAACCATTGTTACATCTTTGAAAGATGAAATTTAAAGTAGAACTACTTTCTGCACTGTTAACTAGGTGATTCTAAGAATAAAGAGTATTTCTTCATTTTCATATAATAAATGCGGTAAATTTTCTAAATGAAATCTTTACCCATCGGTGAAGTAGAAGCGCATTTTATAACTATGATGATGATTCCTTAATTTCAGTTACGAATAAGAAGTTATTCTTAAACTACTTCTTAACATTAAAAAGTACATTTTTTTTCCAAAAGCCTAAAGTCTCTATATTTAATTCAGAGAATAAAGATAATCTTTTAATTTCTGTAAGAACGCCGTCTGTCTCTGAGAACTTACAAACCCTCGGGGCGTCCAATTATTTTTATCTATTGCATTTCAGATTAGAAAAAAATAAAGAAAATTAATCAAACATTTTTGTATTTAATTATATCTCTGAATTCTAAAATATTTTAACCATTGATATCAAAGAAAATATTCATAGGAAAACGATTTATCTGTTTTTAAACCCTTTCTAATGCCGTGGAAAGAATATTTCCCACCAAATTCATCAACTTGTGAATGAAATTTTTAAGGTTGGCACGAATTCTTGCCAAATTTTTCGATTAGACAAAAACCTATATGTTCCAGTTTCTTATCTTAAAACTAAACACTTATCTTAAACTAAGTGTCTTGACTTGATAATTAATTATCTATAAATTTAAAATAATTTGGTAAAAAACCTTCATCGAGTCCGCCAGCCTCAACCACTCGACCGATTTCGACAATATTTTTTCATTTGAAAGGATCTGACGTCTAAGGTCGCTTCATGTCATCAAGGATCGCTTGCCCACTCCCACCCCTATTTTCGAACGAAACTGAAAAAAATACTTCTCCTCTATACAATGTCTACGGGTAAACCTTGTTAATAAATAAAATTAACAAAATTTTATGTCGTCCTTTCCTTAAATTAACCTCAATCCCAAAATGTCTACTATACCACTACTAGAAAAAAATGACCCTTTAAAGGGTTAATGTGAACACAATAAAAGAGGGAAATAGCTAATTCCGTAGCTCAGAGAGTTAATACCTTGTTGGAAACGACGCACATTGGTGTCCTAGAATGCTCTGAGAATAATCGGATTTGATTTTATAACGCAGAATCATAAATGGTAAGAAACAACACCAAGAAATTGCAGCCTCTAACAGCAGAGATCCACCTCAATGGTGCACGATTGCATAGCTTAGGTTTATTCAGTTATATGTTCAGTTATTAACGGGTGTTCCGTTTCAAGGCAAGCCGAGGGCGATTTTAATTAGACGTCATCATTTGAAACAAGGTTGAGAGGATGACATCTGAGTTGATACCCCGCCACCACACCAGCAAGTGGAAATTCGACCCTATATGTCATATTTAAAGCTGGACATTCACGAGTGCTTTTCTCCGCTCAAATGGCGTGCTGGCACTCCACGTCATCCATTTAAGTAGGTCAATGACGGGCCGCTCCACTCAAACAACAGAATCGTAATGCTGGACATTCACCATCGATCTGTTCCATTCCATTTCGAGGACTTCATAGCAGACCGTTTCCATTTTCAGCGCATAAAATTTGGTGGGTCATTCACAGGTCGGACAGCTCCGTAAGCACCAACCGGCAAGTCGAAACCCTAGGCTGCTGCGCCTTCTCTCCCCCCGGCTTTATAAAAGTATCCCCCCGTCCTGATGTCCCCATACTGACTCCCCCCCTCTCCCATTTGGTGGTTTTAGATTTTGTGATAGAGGCTCGGTCCCCTAACCGACTATCGTATTTCAGTCTTATGGCTTAGTTGGCCGAATGAAAATCGAAGCCAGATGGAATTCCAATTTTTCCTCAGTCTACACATATTTTCATCTGTTTCTTACATTGACGAAGGCGTTTGGCATCCTGTGTTCCAAAAAAAAAGTGGATTTGGATTACTGGTGAATCTCCCGCTTAATAAACAGATCACTCCCCATTTTCTAATGTACCTACTTCTCCTCGCCTGCTGGGATTTCCTCTAGTGACAGCGAGACTGCCTCCCTCTCACGTATCTCCACCGGTCGCATTTCAGCAGTTGTGACCCGGCAATACAAATGGATTTACAGAGAATTTGGATTTTCAAACCTTTGACTGTCGGCGTGGGCAATAAAAAGAACCCTTCGAACGCAGCATGCCAATTCTGATTGGATTGCCGTCTTGACGACCGGATTTGGCGGGACGCGACCGAATTTGCCCGGAGCGGAGTGATCGCGCATCCTCAACTTTATTTACACGAGTTCAAGCTCGGCAAATCTTTGGCATAACCGAATTTCCAAACCGGAACCCTCCGGCCCCGAAGCCAAGTAGTACCGTATTTTACACGATATTGATATTGATTGATATGATATTGTACAATATTATACAAAATTGCGAATATTGATCAATATCGTACATTATTGTGTAATATCTCCGTGCTACTGGGTAAACAACCGCGGACCTACATTGAAATACTAACAGTTGCAATCGCAAGACTACATAGTGTTTTCCTACTGACATTTATTTGAAGAGTTTATGTGCTGGCATGTGGACTAGAAATTCTTACGGACTGCCTTGACCTTGGGTATGGTTGTTAAAAGGCTGAAATTATCTTGTGTCATTTCTATTCAGGGGACGGTGAAATTTGAAATTAGCAAAAAAAAATGACCAATGTATGAATTTTCCTTCTTAACATTTTATCTCCGAAATATATGCGTATATGCGACTGAAATACCATTATAACATGTATTGTTAAATAAATTGAAAATATAATGGGCTCAGTGGTGTTAGGTATTTTTTAATGGATTTTCTCAAAACGCTGTTTTTGCAGATTTAAATATTTTTGAAATATTAAGGGTGTCTTAATTTTTGAGGGAACGATGCAACTTTATATTAAAGACTTATGTTATGCATTAAAATAATTCTGGGCATGCAATTATGTTTCGACTTCTTTTAGGTAGTTAAAATTCAATTTTAGTTCATAAAATCAGAAATATGTTATAAAAATTTAGTAAAAAAAATAACAATACATTTTCCAAAGAATTAACTTTTAAATGGAAGTGCCAAATAAAATCCAGTTATAATAATAATGAAAAATTAAGAGAAAATATTGAAAAACAGCGGGTGTGATCTCTCCTAAACTTTCTCATATACTCCTTAATACATGTAGAGAAAAAATATGCTAATAGGCAGTGAAACGTACCAAGTGTCCCTAACGCAGGTGAAGAAAAAATAAGCGAAACGGCATACCACGAGTTTCGTGCAGTAAGGCGCAAAGCGGAAGTAACATGAAGAAGCCGGCGCAATTTCGCAACAAGGCTGCGTGAGATAAAGGAGTTTATTCTGGTACTCCCGGTTGGGTTGGGATACGTCACTTTTTCCGTTGTTAACGGCCGGGAAAAGTGACGTCTCCCACCCCAACCGGGGGTACCAGAATAGACCCCAAAGAAAACCGAATTTCCAATTTGAAAAACTTTTTTCAACCGAATGAAACAAAAGTTGGAGACAAATCTACAATTGAGGTTAAAAGACACATACCAAGTTACATTTTTCTAAGTCATTGTGTTAAGGAGTTAGTGTGTTCACAAGTATGCGATTATACAGACTGACAGACAGTCAATCTTTCGATGGATTTGGCCCAAAATTTAATACGGACCATTGGAATATGCAATCATGTTTCTAAGGGGTCTATTCTGGTACCCCCCGTTGGGGTGGGGGGCCATAATTTTTCCCGCCCGTAAACAACGGAAAAAGGGACGTCTCCCAACCCAACCGGGGATACCAGAATAAACCCCTAAGAATGAATGATGCTCTTTCAGGAGCAGGATTCGAATCTCTTAGCTAACCGAGAGCGAAATTTTTTAATAACGTCAAGAATATTTCATGTATTTATTTCCAAAAATAAGACGACAATGATACTTAATTCTTTCAGTAGCAGGTTTCGAATCATGTAACAATTCAGGTTCGAGATTCGATACTTATTTCAACATCGTAAAAAAAATTCCTCTAGTTTTCTTCGCCAATCAGTAAAGCAACTAAGCAATAAGAACAAGGCTGATTAAATCAAAAAATCAAAACCAGTTCAGTATATACTGACTCCATCGCTTTAAGTTCGAGCGAATTCACTTTCTTTTAGAAGGACTTAAGGTGTTTTTAAGGTAAGTTAATCATTTGAAAAGTTCCTTTTGAGTAATTTCCATCCAGACATTAAGTGCAAATATTTTGTTTATCCGAATATTAATTACAATTTTTCGAAAAAAAAATTTCTATATTAATGAGTAACTTAATGTATTCACTTTTAGTCTTTTCAAATGTGAAATGCAAGTTAGATATAGAATATAGTATATGTGATGTATAAATTATTATTTTCGCCTAACCATGGCTTATGCAGTGTTTGGTGGTCTAGTACAGTTATGACTGTGTTTTTGGTTTGTAAATAAATCGCATTAGATTCCAAACGTTGATTTATCCTACCGTATCGAAAACTCGTAAATTTTGTCTTAATTTGCTACAACCTTATTCTTTTAGTACAATGAAACGGCTAAAATTTATAAAACTTTTTAAATAACTAATTCATTAAGTTTCTGATTACTGTTATTTGCACTAGTATGCCACAAATATACATAATGGAAATAAAAACAAAATTTTCTTTAATTCAGACCGTGTCAGTTTTAAGTAAACGAAGCTTTCTAATATGCGAACTTAAATTTCCTGATGGGGGAAAATCATAGATATTAAAGTTGTAAAAAAAATTAAAAAGCTCTTTTTTTATTTATAAAACGAATCTTTGAAACGAAGCAATTTTGAATTCCTCTTGACAAGACTTACGATATATACGAAACGCAAACCATTAAGATGTATCCTACTTATAATTAAATTTCACCATTGTAATAATGTAAGCTTCAGGAGAATTATCAGAAAATGGTATGGAATTTTTTTGGTATCTTACCTCGGTGCATGCCATTAACAATCTATATGAAACTTTCGATAGAGCACTACAAATATAATTTATATGCCAAATTATTTTTTATTCTGTCATCGTATTTTTATTCATTTACCTTAAGCAAACCTTTAGTAATCAGCATGTGGGATTCGTATTTATCCAGGTAGGATAATAAATCACGTCGTTACGTAAAAAATGATGAAAAAACGGAAACTTTTGCGGGACAGTAGTTGTCGTTATTACGCTTTAGAATATCCTCTTAACCCTTTGCACTCGAGAGGTGATTCTCGGTCACCATTCTAGACTGCATCATTTTGACGTTTCTTGAATTCGATCGTTAAAAAACTACCTACAAAGTTGTTTTCGGGGAAAATGAACTTGCACAAACTTTTACGTTCGTAAGCAATAATATGAGCTCTTGTAAATCGGTGAGTAATTATGCATCCAATTACTTTTCTGAAAGCAAATAGGGAATCGATGATTCCAACTACTAGTAAATTCATTCGAATGTTTATCATTTCTTTGCAATTACGTTTGAAGTCACAAATTACTTCGCAACTTCGAAATTATAATTGAATTAATTCCAATAAGTTGATTTTATGTTTTAGCAATTTTTTAATTGTTATTGAAGCTTTTAGAGTGTAGTTCTTAAGGAAGCAAAACATTTTCTTATAAAATATGAATTAATAAAGATATATATTCTTATTTCAAACCAAATAAACAAAGGTTGATACTTTCACCGTAATTCCCATGAGACAATGGTACAAAACATTTTTAAATGCTAATATTTCATTCTGCAAATATTTTCTATTTCAGACTAAAATATCATATTTTTAGGTTACGCACAGAAACCACGATGGTTACCTCTCTACAACGCCTCGGGACCCTTTCTATGTTCTTCGGATCCATCCTTTATATCATATTTCTGTTCGAGATGAGCACTGTACCTCAGATTGCTTCATTCCAACTTGTGGTATCGGTTTCAGCACTCATAGTTGGAAGCATAATGTCCTATGGATTGAAAGAAATCGACGATCGCTTTTTGAAAGCACTTGGTATAAACGTCTACCTAATTGGTACCGGATACGAGTGCAAAAGTGCCTTTGTTTATGACGCGACACCACTTAGTTATGCTTCATGTGTTTTAGGTGGTCTCCTCATGATGGGAGGTCTCATTCTCATATACCTTAAAAGAGGAAAGCCTACTGAATCTACCATTAATGGCCAGTTTTACCTAGGTGGACTGATTTGTGTAGTTGGATCTGCCATAATGGTGCTAGATATAGTGCTGAAAACATGGACAACAAATTTAAGGATGCTTCCAGAAACTATCGATAAGGCTTGGATTGACATATCTATAGGGACACTTTACTTGCTGAATGGCGCACTGCTGCAATATATTGTTATAAAGAAAACAGATGGTCGAGTGGAACCAGATGTGGTCTTTTTCGGTGATAACAACATATTCGACCAAATCTTCTACTGAAGTTTGTATTAAATTTTGAATAATGGAAGACAAATTTCCTTATTTGAACTGAGGATTTCAGTTCTTGGCTTGCATGTGAAGTTTTATTAATGATAAGTGAAGGTACTGACACTGTTAATTACAGTTCATTATAGCGAAATTTTAAATTTTTATCTAGCTCCTTTATCATTGTATATTTACTTGTGAATTTTTATTTTTATGATGTGTAAAAAAAAAATCTGACAATAAATATTTTGAAACAATATTTTGATTTCTTTTGGATCACGAACGCGATGAAGGAGCTGCTAAATATAAAGATTGGTCTTAAATCAAAAACCATAATTTTTCATAGTATGTATTCAGTCGGACAATCTTTTCTAAAATAAAACCAAAAAATGATGTTGGTTCACAGTTTAATTTAGGGTTTTACATATTCAATATATGGACTTTAAATGAAGACCAAAGGTTGTAAACGATGTAAATAAGGGATAAATTGAGGGATTATAAAGGTACGTGTATATGCCTGTGCTACTAGCTGAACTGACTTGAGAACCAGAACTGAAGTAGCTGTTGTATTAATTACTCCATACATGATCAATGGATGGAAAGAATTTCCCTGTCACTATAATACGTGCCTTGTGATGAATGTGCTGACAGTGAAAAAGTGCAAAAAAACCGAGTTTTCTTACAATATCTGGTACATCCCTGAAAGATGAAATCATTCGGTGGAACAGTCATCTTCACGTTTGACTCGTTTATCGCTGCCTTTTACTTACTTATTCTCATAACTATCGCTGCCTTTTACTTACTTATTCTCATAACCTTCAAACACGTAAATTCTCAAAGTCGGATCTGTAGAGTAGTCCAGTAAATCCGTCAGAAAATAGGGGTTTGCTGTGCAAAAGGTCGGGTAGTTTTGATTTTTGGATATGTTGTTAGTGTTGGGCGCGTGTCGTAAAATCCAAGTTTTCGACCTCGTCGCACCAAGGCGCGCCACTTGAACAAAACAACAAAATTTTGGATTTTTTCTAAATTTTTTCAATGTCTCCAGAACGGTTGGTTTTACAGAAAATATTATCCTTCACAAATTTAAAGTAGATTAAATTTGTCACAGTTTGAGCCCAAAATCAGCTCTGTAACTTAAATAGTGACCGAGACACAGGCTCCCAAAAAAATCACGATTTTCTCAAAAATTTATGAAAATTGTTATTTTTCGTCAACTTTTGTTGAATATGTCCTATACTAATATAAGGTGGTTTACTCAACACGTACCATTCCCCATAAATGATGTGCTGATGTCAGTAAGTAGTGGTGTAGTAGGAACTGCGCATGTTAACTGCCACTTGTCTCACTAACTTGATTGCGAGGGAATCTCCAGAATTGCTGGTGGCAACTTCGGAAACGTTACGCTTGAATTTAAAGACAACAGCGCTAAAATTGGGAAAGAAAAAATTGCCGTGGACCCACTAACCCTCTTCCACAGAATTTGTGTCGCCAGACAGTCAGATGAAGACGTGAAGATGTTTTTCACATTTGAACTGTCACCTTTCTCTTTGTTACTGTTTAATGAAGAGGGAATGCAAAGGGAACTAAATCATCCCTGTTTTCAGTGTTCACACCAACCAAAATTGATGCTGTCCAAGATAAAAAAATAATTTTGTAGTGGTGGATGGAGGCCACTTACTTCACAAAGTTGTTTGACAGCGGAACATGAATTTCGGAGACATTGCTAAGAGTTATCTGACATACTTACAAACACATTATGGATCGAACGTAGCCGTAGTGTTTGATGGATATCCTTCTGATGTGAATGGAAAGAGCACCAAAAGTGCAGAACGCATTCGACGAGCAAGCTTAATTCATCACATGAGATAATCTTCAATGAAGCCAAATGTCCAGAAATTTCTCAAGAACAATTTTTAGCAAATGAAAGAATCAAAGTGCGTTTCATTGACCTCTTGAAAAAGTTTCTACAAAAAGCAAATGTAACAGTTAAACAGGCAGTAGAGGATGCAGACGTACTAATTGTTGAAACTGCTGTTTCTGTTATATCTCAGTATGACAATATTTTCGTGGTTGGTGAAAACATTGACTTTTTAGTCCTTCTAACGGGGTTAGCTCCAATGAAAGAGAACTTATACTTCCGAAAATGTGGAAAAGGGAGGACGCCTGACGTCATTTAAATACAAATTCAGCAGAATGATTTTGTTCATTCACGCTTTCAGTGGGTATGAACTACAAGTACACTATTCACTGATGGAAAAACAAAATTTTGCTCTCTTTTAGAAAAAAAACCGACACCTGGAAGAAAAAATACAAGTATTTTTCAACTTTGAAGCTACCATTCACCAAATGGTTAAGGCAGGCGAAACTTTTCTGATTCATTTATATGGAATCCCAGAACCTCTGCATGTGATCTCAATCACTTGCGCTACACGCTATTTACCCAATCAGCAACTGAAGCAAGGTCCACTCTAGCACGTTTACCCCCAACCGTAGGTGCAGCACGATTTCATGACTTAAGATCTTGCCTTCATATACAGAAGTGGTTAGGACATGAGAAAAATCCTCTTGAGTGGGTCTGGGTACCTACCCGATTCGGCCTGTCCCCACGCAAAATGGAAAGGGATGCAGCTAGTGAATCCCTCTTGAAAATTATATCTTGCAATTGCAAGAAAGGGTGCAAGAATGCTTGCGGTTGCCGGAAAGTAGGTCTTATATGTTCTTCCCTGTGCACTTGTTCTCTGGGGGGAAGCTTGCGAGAACGTGTCAGACATCAATCTACTTGAGGACAGCATTGAAGATGAAGACGACACGCCATCGTCAATAAATAACTTTATATACGAAGATGTAGAAGATTTATATCTTCAGCTGGATGAAGAGGACAAGGAGCAGCAGACAGAGCTTGACGATTTCCGTCCTGGCTCGTCAAAAAGGCAAAAACTTTAAATAACATATTATATAGTTTATGCCTAACAACTGTTGTCCAAGTTTTAACTTTTGTTATATAAAATTAATACATATTTTTTGAGACTATTTAATTGTTTTATGATGCTCAAAATTTTTAAACCGTTCTTTCGTTGAACAACTGCACATCTTCAAATATTATTCGTAGGAACATCCTATAGTGCTTTATTTATAGCAAATTTACTCGTCTTTAAAATTGGTCCATTTGATGTTTGCTCTAAACACCTTATATTAGTTTAGGACATATTCAACAAAAATTGACAAAAAATAACAATTTTCATAAATTTTTGAGAAAATCGCGATTTTTTGGAAGCCTGTGTTTCGGTCACTATTTAAGTTACAGAGCTGATTTTGGGCTCAAACTATGATAAATTTACTCTACTTTAAATTTGTGAAGGATAATATTTTCTGTAAAAGCAACCGTTCTGGAGAAACTGTGAAAAAAATTTAGAAAAAAATCCAAAATTTTGTTGTTTTGTTCAAGTGGCGCGCCTTGGCGCGACGAGGTCGAAAACTTGGATTTTACGACACGCGCCCAACACTAACAACATATCCAAAAATCAAAACTACCCGACCTTTTGCATATCAAAATGTACCATTTTACTGGACTAGAGGGGGTAAAAACGCATCATATAACCACGAGTTCACGACCTACCTCTTGCTTCAGCCCTGAAAATGTTTTTCAAACGTTGAAAAGAGAATATATTTTCCAAGTTCCTTAAGTTCAAGTCATTATACTTGTATTTCATTCAGTGACTAACGGCCTTACTCACCATCCATGGTTAAACCACAATCAACGGTTAAATGATGGTTCTGCCACGAAAATGCGAATTGCGTATCCAAATCTATATCCTAGCGGGTTGCTTTTTTGGCATGGTATCTCAATTTCTCGGTTGTTGGTGATTTTTAAAATTACCCTCAGTCTTCGAGCCAAACGAGCTTCTCGCCGGTTAGGGTATACATCGAGCCTGTCATTTCGGTCAGCATTCACTTGTTCGTATAAATTCCAATTTAACCGCTGATCATGGTTTAGCCATGGATGGTCAATAAGGCCGTAAAAATTACGTTCTGAATGAACCATATATTTTGATATTAAAATATACTCCTTGATTTTGTGTAACAAATTATTCATCTTGGAGAAAAACGGCAGTGCCAGATATTCGCCAGATGCAACTTGTTCATTGATTTAACCTTCCAGCAGGTGTGCGTATGCAAGAGATTTATATTTTGTATCGTACTTTCATAGTTTTCTGTAAATTCAAGTGGAATCTTTATTTATATAATCTGGTGGAGCTAATACGCGTGTGATAAGATGCACCATATAAGTATCCCCTGCATACGCGCCCCTGCTAGAAGTTTAATTATTCAATTGCTCATTGATTTAACCTTCGTGCTCTTGCTGTCTTAGTTATTATGGATCTATTAACCAAGACAGCAAGAGCTCGATCCATATCGTCAGTTGGAAGTATAGAAAAACCTGTTTTACATGGAATGATCTCACGATTGCTACAAGACGGGACATTTCAGTAATCTATATAGATAGAAGAAAAGCACATTTATAAAAAAATATTATAAAGACTTTTCTAATTCTCTATTTTAAAGTAAGTTATGCTGCATTATCCACTTTATAATTTTATATCAACTATTTCGCGTCTGAAATCATATAAATTTTGTAGTTTTAGTTTCTGAATTCTTAATGGTTTAACAGCAGCGATAATTTTCTTTTCAAGGCGATTAAATTACTCATTGGCAGTAGATAAATGAACATGGGAAATTAAAACTTTCGTCTAATTCCGTAAGTTTTTAATTCAAAATTTTCATGAATATGACTTGGTTGACCAATTAATAGCTAATTTGCGCTGCTTTGTTTTCATAGCACACAGAAGAAAACAATGTGCATCTTCCTTTTGACAAATTTCAACCAAAATATGATACATATCCACAGTTTTGGTAGGAAATGTATTCAATCTCTCTAGATATGCTGTGTTTCTTAATTTATCGCATTATTACACAGACGAAAAGATAGAAAGTTTGCTGTTGTATGAATTGAATGGCGTAGGGAAGGTAGGTGGCGCCAGGGTGATAATGTTTTTTCGCTCCCTCCCCCAATCAACATTAGTCGTTTAGCTTGTGTTAAACGTCTCTCGAGGTATCTCCCGATTGCATGGTTGTGTTAAACGTCTCACGAAGCATGCTATTTTGTTTCTCACTGATCGCATGATTTAAACCTTCCAGCGGGCGAGAGTCATACATTTTACGGCACAATAAGTTTCTTAATTTTTATCCTTGCAGTTGTAAGTTACTACATTATAGTAATAAGAGACATATCATAAAAGCAAATCCTTTCATCAAGAGTGAAAATAAAGCTTTATTTGTAAAATATAAAATTATACTGAAATCGGAAAGGGCAATGAGATTTAATACTATTATTTTCTGAAAAAGGTATTAAGTAATATATAATAAAAAATAGCATAATAACAACTAATATCGTACAACAAAGACATTCTTCTTAATTTCTTATCATTGTCCTTGCATTCGAAACATTGAACTTTGGCTAGAGATTGACGCTTACAAGTATATATATATATTCACCTACTGTATTTCATGGATTTGATGATCGTTTTATTTCTTTCAAACACAAACCACGAGCTCTTTTCCTCAATATTGGTTGCTGTTCACTTGCTTTTCCAGGTTGAGATGTATAATTTAGATATAAAGACATGGTAATGTCATATGTCGATGATCAGATTTTTTGGGCTCGAGTAGTGAGTGTTTCAAGAAAATTCTTCGGCTTGGTGAATTATTGGCAAGTTTATTACATATTAAATATTTTTGACAATGTAAAAAGAAATATTAAATCCCTGGAATGCGCACTGGATATATAATTATCAAACTGAAACGTTAAGACGTGGAAAAAATTTTCAAATTACACGAGAAGCGCGCGTCGGAATTTTTACGACAAAAGAATAAAACAGCATGAAATCGTCTTGAAAATCCGACAAACTCATTTTATCCCGAAGAGAAGGGTTGCATGAAGGAATAACAATGACCTTCAAACAGTTTTGACTCCCAATGTGAGAACAGGGCATGAAAAATCCTGTTTGTCCTAAAATTTGGGCAGGCGATTCCTTTGGAAGGTTAAAAGCTGACATGAACGCCATAAAGCTTCCTCACACTTGCCAACGGCGTAGAGAGGGGAATAATATCGCTTATATTTTTACCCTATCAATGGATTAGCAAGCATAAGTAGGGAATGGTACTATTTTTTATGCTCCCTCATCATAATGTGCTTTAAAATGTGTTATAAACACAGTAATGTTTTGGTTTTGTGGCGCCTGGGGCATCTCTATACCCTTGCTCCCCAGTCACTACGCCACTGGATGAATTTGGTCCAAAATTTGATACAAATGTACAATTTTGATGTTGACACCACAACCTAAATTTTATTCAACAGCCTCTTTGTGTTCTTTAGTTATCGTATTCAAAAACACAGTCGAATACATAAACAGACAGACGAAGGAGGAGATTTATGAAGTTAAAATTTTCGCTTATAACCTTGTGGCCAAGAGAATCTAAAGTTCAGACATAGCTCCAAAAACGGATTTTTCGGATTTTGGGAAGTATTAAAAACTGAAATTCATCAAGATCGATATCCAACTTTTTGATAATTAGAATACTTTCTCTTTGTATAATTCGTATAGAACAGGAATTAGAAATCATACACCATAAAATTTTCAAGTGTTTAAGATTTCAGATCAATCTGTATCCCATTCCTTGCTGACACGTAAATTGAATAAAAATTATTTCCTTATTAATATTTCAATCTGAAAGGAAAATTTTCAAAAATATAGCCTTGTTTTCATATATAAGACATTGCACATGAGATAATTTTTAGGAACGAAACATTTAGGCATACATTCACTTTTGGTCATCAAAATATGCTTAATTTTTGAAATTTTGAATTAAAAGAACCCCGTATGAGAAAAAAAAGCATCTTGAACTGAATTTGTTCAATTTCCGTCAAACGAATCCAGCAAATCTACAAATAACGCTTACTTTCATTAAAAAGCCTGTTGTGTAACAGTATGTAGAGCAGCTGAATCATTTTAGAATAGCACGTGATAAATCATTTACGCTATAAACCTCTGTATTTTCCTAACTTTAAAAGACATGGTAATAATTTCAATATAGACACATATTTTACTTTAACATCTGTTTGTAAATGAATGCATGATTTAAGCAATAGGTGATTTGTTATAATAAGTACAGAACTTTATTTAATAAATTAAACCGAAGATAAGAAAAATATTTTTTTTTAAAGTCTGTTTTCCAAATCTTTCGAAAAATAAGGATTTCATTTCAGGCGGAAACAAGTTTCTTTCTGTCTATTTAAATGAAAATATAAAGAATATGTGTTCGGAGATTGTAATAGACAGTTTTTATCTAAGTTCTGGCTTTACACATTATGGATTCCGATTGATGTTTTCTGCATATCGAACGAGCTCACTATTAAATATTCAGGTAAGTCTTTTTGTGTAAAATTAATACAAAATAAACGTTTAAATACAGTTATTTGTTTTCCTTTTAAAACTAAACGTACCAAAACTTAACCCTTTGACAGATAACTTTTTAGAACACTCGGATCAGGTTGCCGCACTTTATACACTATTCTATTTATTCTAACTTTGTGCTTATTTAACCTTCTAGCGGGGGAGGGTTTGCAAGAGATATTTGAATTGTGCATCGTATTACATATTTATATCGTTATTTTATATATTTAAGTGCAATTTTATTTATAAACTCTTTGTTTGCTTTTAGGCTAATAGATACAGATAGCATAAATAAAAGTTGCATTTATTTTTGTAAAATAACACGATATATAAAATGTAATACGATGCACGATATGTCGTAAAATTTGCGTAAGCGCTGGAAGGTTAATTATATTGAACGTTATTTTTCATAGTGTAATAAGATTAGAGGTTTGAATGGATGGATAATATCCACAATTGTGTCCGCAATTTTAGCTGCTATCCTCTTCGTTAACTGGATTTCCTACACCTCAATCTCCAGATCGATGAACTGTGGTGCTACATTATACGCCGTACCTGTCCGCAAAGGGTTAATATATACCAATTCGTACAGTAACCGGTCAAATGATCGGTTTTTAGATAATAACTTTAATTCCCCTGATAAAATGTTGCAAATATTGGTTTTAGTAAGCTAAAATTCAACAAAGCAAATTTAAGGTAATTATTCAAATAAAAAATCCTTACGCGTGTTTCCTCCGATTTTGACGAAGACAAGATCTATTTGTGTAGCGAATGAAAAAAATGTTCGTTTTTATATTATTTACGAAACAGTCTATGTAGGAATGATGCACCTTTCATATATCGTATCAATTTGATACGATATATGAAACGTGCATGTGCAATCCGATAACCTTATACGGCAATAAATTTTTCTCCAGGTCAAATGGCTGTCGTGATAAGTAACGGTAGGCTTCACGTGTTTATGAGTGTTGACAAAGAAAAATAAATATAAATAATGAAAAATTTATTGTATATAGTTAATAGAAAAGCCATGAAGCCAGATGTGAAAAGGGGATTACATTTTATGGGAATTTCCTAATCAAGATTTACAACTGGTCATGGTACCTTAATATTAATAACATGCTTAGAAAATAAATTTTGTTTTAAAAAAGTTATCGTTAGAAAGCAATTCCATGATGTATTCCCTAACGGCAACAATCCTAAAATCACAAATGCGACTGTTTTTGCATTTAGAAATCAGTTACTTTTTAATCTTATTAATTGCCTATATTCAATCAATTTTCTCTTGAATGAACTTTATATTGATTTGAACCCCCATGGAGGAGCATCACGAATTCATGGATGAGAAGTCGCAGGATAAGTAAGCAGGTTCTCATCTCCCTGGTAGGTGAAATAATAGTCTGGGTTTGAGTTACCTCCACTCCGATGACGGGATCTACCTCCTACAAGAGGTGTTGGGTCCACAACTAGGGAAATAAAAGGGATGGCTCAAACTTTGAACGTTTAAAAAAGCAGACAAGAGGGTAGGAAACCAGTTTTGACGTCACTAAGTTGACAGGAAGCTTGTGGGGTCCGAGATCATCCACTGGAGATTCTTTAATTCTAATCTATTTGTTTCCTATGTTGTTCAATGTTCTTGTTATTTTGGCGAAATATTGAAAATTTTTTGCATTTCTTATAAGTATGTCTACTTCCGCTATCGCTACGTGTTCAAATTATTACAGGAAAACGAAAGACAAAAGTTATGTCATATACTTCCGGTATGTCCGAATCTGAGTAAAATTTGGATCTCGAAATGTAAAAGGCAAGATCATATAAATATGAAAAACACTAGGATAAGCAGTGGTCACTTTAAGCCAAGAAATTACATGGATGTCATGAAAAATCACCTACTTGGTTTAAATCAAAAGAAAATTTTAAAACCTGAAACATTTCCGAATGTTAAACATCTGTACTCGAGAGGTGACTCTAGAATAGACGGTGGATCATGACGTTTCTTGATTTCGATGGTTAAAAAACTACCTTCAAAGTTGTAGAATAATTTTTCGGGAACAGGAACTCGCAAACATATTTTTTTTTTACGATCCAAAGCAATAATATGAGCTCTTATAAATCAGTGAGTAATCATGCATCTAATTACTTTTCCGAGTGCAAAGAGTTAACTTGCCATTGCAAGATAATAGGGATAATGTTTCTGGGGCCCTGTTCGACCCTCGCACAGCTTTGAATAGCCGTCACATCTCTAATATCTATAAACTTTCCCCCGGTAACACAAAACAGAATCATTCAGAAAATTCATGCTTTAACCCCTTAACCGTTGGGCCCGACATATCGACGTTCATCTAATTATCGCATTTTTAGACTTATAAACTAAAAGTGAGTCATTAATTAGATTTATAATTTGAAACAAAAGTCAGCTATTCTATGTCTTCTTTGATGAATGAAAACGACAGCCCCTTTCCAAAACAGGAGGGGTCATCTTATTAGATAGCAAAAAACTTCGACTCTTAAGGGGTTAACAATAAAAGGGGATGCCAGCTTAGGTGCCGTCTCCGTCATCTGACAGCTGTTCAAAATAATGAGGACCGTCTCCATATATCTCTCGTGTTGCTTCAAAACGGGATGTTAATATAACTAAACTGTAAATTCATATACTTTGCATATAGGAAAGTAATGTTCAAAAGCAAGTATAGCAAGTAGATTTGTGTCACTGTCAACACAGGTAGGTATCACTTCATGCTTGTTTTCGCTGTGGCCCCACCCGTTCCTCTAGTTACCCCCATCCCACCCTGTTTTGTTGTTCAGACGGTTCTTATCTAGGTTGGTTGGTTGATTGAGGTTTAATGGCGCAAGAGCCATTTTTGGCTAAACTGCGCCAAACGTATGGTAGACAAACAGGATCACGGTGATAAAATATATGGTGTTATATTAAAAGAGGTAGATAAAAATCTGGTTCTTATCTAGGAGCGATATAGTTTAAGTGAATTTTATCGGATCCATGCATTAACACGTTCACCGCCATGACTCCAGCCTGGATTCAGACCTGCTATCTACTTAGATGACCACCTATCTACTATATACCTTTAGTAGGTGTAAGTCATGTAGTGTCAATGGCCTTAAGGATCGCATTTTTTTTCTTTTTGCTATCTAATAAGATGACCCCTGTTGTTTTGGAAAGGGGCTGTCGTTTTCACTCATCTAAGAAGCCATAGAATACTTGAGATGCAGCCCATCCGATTTTAGTGTGAAAACATATTGATGATCCTGAAGTACTGGTCAAAATTTTCGACCGTTCGACTCCTTCCCCGAGAGGTAAGATTCTCTGAAGGATTATTTTAAAAACAAGCGACTCCTGTTTACAATTTGCATGGATTTATTAAGCAATTTAAATGTGCAATATTTTAAATGAATTCGTGCAATGAAATTTTTTCACTCTTCTAAAAGCGGTGTGTTAAGTACAGATATTCTTCCAAATAAAACTTATTAGTGGTTCTAATCTCATTTAGTCTAGCATACTGGCGAAATCGAAGAGACAACAACTTATGATAATAGCGTACTGTCGCATCTTCATTTTGCCAAACTGACTTTGCAGCATCTACTTGGCAACTAAGATAGAAATCTGACTTTAATCTATGTGTGGGGGGTAGGTTGACACCCTGGAGAATTTTAGAGAAAAATTACCTACATTTGTGTTTCGATTGGAGGAAAAGTTCTAGGAACCAACACAACCACAGCGAGCAATTGGTGGCTAAAGCTCACATCGGTTTAATAGTTTCTGAATAATGCTGGTTAACCCCTTAAGAATTTAATTTTTTTTTTTTTTTGCTTTCTAACAAGATGATCCCTCCTGTTTCGGAAAGAGGCAGTCGTTTTCATTCATCTAAGAAGACATAGAATACTTGAGATGCTTATGGATTCTACGTAATTTTTGTCTCAAATTGTAAAGCTAATTAATAATTTAAATTTTAGTTTAAAAGCCTAAAAATGCGATAATTCGATGTACGTCAATATGACGGGCGCGTGTCTTGAAGGGAGTCAGTACCGCCAAAGTTAAATTGACTATTTTCTATGTACATTTTTTCAAAATCTATCATAGACACAGGTTTGAAATTTTTTATACAGTTTAAGTGGACATATATCTCTATACTGAAGCGAAAATCTTACATAAATATAGCTTGGCGTTTTTGAAAAAAATTTTAACTGAATGTCACTATGAATTTTTCAAAAAATGCAGTTTCCTAACACGACATCAGCACTATTAAGGAATATTTTTGGAATATCAGAAACAAATTTGACATAAGTATATATATTTATATGTCTAGAATAGGTGGAAAAAATTTCAAAAACTTCGATGTATAAAGTAGATTTTGAAAAAAGGTACACACAGTTTCAAAACTACCATTTTGAGATAATTTAAATGAAAGGTAAAGATCTTTTGTTACATTAATCTGCTTACATTTTTTTACAGTTTATGCTAACTAATGGGTCTATTCTGGTACCTCCGGTTGGGTTGGGTTGCGGTGTTTAAGTGCGGGACCCCCCCCCCCCCAACCGGGGGTACCAGAATAGACCGCTTAATTCTAATACGAACTCGAACAAAAGATTTATATCGTTGGAAAGGTCTTGAAATGGAGATATCAAATACAGTGGAACCCCGCTAATCTGAAATTCCGGTTAATCCGAACCGATTTTATTTTTGAAAATTATATGTAATTGAAAAGATTACCTGAAAAGACTTAAATACAGTAGAGTCTCGATAATTCGAGATGGATGGGACCAGGCCTACCTCAAACTATCGAAAACTCGAATTAGCGAAATCATAAAATTTAATAAATAAATAAGTGGAAATAAAAGCAATTTTTAAATTTCAGTGTAGTATATTTAAATGAAAAAAGTACTTGCATATTATCACATTACTGCTGATAGCATCGGGTTAATTATATCTTAAAATAATTGTCAATTGTTTTTTGTTTAAACACACTGCTCCTATATATTTATCTTATATATATCCCGTTTTCTTTGGGAGGGGGCATTTCTGCAGACGGCTTCGGGGTGCGCAGTAGACATATGACCCGTCGAGCAACAATCAAAACCAGAAGCACGTGTCTTCTTTCACGTGTTAGTCATTATTTGGGAGCTAAACTGATTTTTTTCACTAACTCGGATTTATGGAAAACTCGAACAATCGAGACTCGAAATATCGACTCTACTATATACAAACTAAAAACAAAAAAAGGACTTTTTCATCATGCATAATTTTGTACACATTGAAGAAACTAATGCAATAATTCAAGGATAAGGTCACTTCATACAGGAGCGCATCTATTATTCTAATGAAAAGGGAGACATATTTTCTTTCCATTGCTTTTGAATGAAAGAATCAAGAGATAGTAACACTGAGTACTTATTACTTATATGTTTTAGCACACGACTTTTTTCTTTTCTATTTTTATCGGAATTTCGGGTAATCCAAACAGGCAATGGTCCCAGTTAGTTCAAATTAGTGGGGTTCTACGTATATAAAAATAAAAAAAATCGAATTTTTGAGAGTGTATCGGGTACTGACTCCTCTTAAGGGCTTAAAAAATTCATTTTTTATACTATATATGAGATAACATATGACAGGCTGAGAAGAAAGCAGGTCAGTGCTCTAAAAATCAATTTTAGGCCTCTGTCGGTTCATATGCCTTCAGAACCTCCTCTTTAACAAGGACACAGTACTAAGTGATGAAACAATTTTTTTCATTCCTATAGGGGATTGGGGCCGTTGGGGTTGGTAGTAAGGTCTCGGTTTCAGGGCCGGAGGGCTCCAGGTTTGAAACCCGACTCCAATGAAGATGTGCCGTGTATGTGGGCCTGATGCGCGCTGAATCAAACCTAGTGATCAAATGTCCTCCCATTGGTGTGGTGCGGAAGTTTGGAGAGGGTGATTTGGCCAGTTCAGGTGCCGTTCAAAATTAGGAGATCCCTCTCCTGATAACCCTCGCATTGCTGCAGAACGGGAATTTAATATAACTAAACAAAACTTAAGTGAATTTTAACGGACTATCCATACATTAAGAATTTTAGTTTTGTATAATGAAGAGGCTTATGATATGCTGGGACGAAAGGAGATTAGTGTTCCAGAAATCAGTTTTAGGGTTCTGTTGATTTCTATGTCTTTCAAACCTCCTCTTTTACAATTACACAGTACTAAATAATAAAACAATTTTTTCATTCCTATAATGGAGTAAAAAAATTATGAAAAATGAAAATTCCATGTCTGTAAATAAACGGGATTTGTGGTCCAACATTATTGATTCGGGAATTTCAACTCCTGTATATGGAACAGTTTTCTGGTTTGTTTATTTTGGATTCACAAACCGTTTTCCCGTACCCCTCCGGTTTAGGGGTCAATTCTCGTACCCCCTGTTGGGGTGGGGGGCGTCACTTTTCCCGGGCCTTAAACACCGAAAAAATGACGTCTCCCAACCCAACCGGGGGTACCAGAATATACCCCTTAAGCAATCTCCAAATCCATTTGGAAACTGCAGCAAGCGTCAAGTTCGAATCTGTTCTTTGTTTAGTACACAAAGCGTTGAATTCCGTGTTGTTTTTGTGTAATCTTTTCTTTTTAAATCGGTTAAAAAAAACTCTTAAAGCATTTAAATTCTAAATGGAACTATTGGAATTACTAAATCGTTTGATTAAAAATTTAACCGCCAAATATACCTTGGAAGTGGCCAAAAAGAGCGATAAAGAATAATTATGGCAACCTTTAAACTAAATTAGAATCTTATTTTAAGTAAACATTGAGCTCTATTACAATAGGAACATGAAATTGAATATTTTCAAAGTAATCTTCAGGCATAACAATGAAAAACTCCATTTTAAACATTAATTAATATCTTCAAACAGAGTGTTGAAATTTTGAAGATTCCCAGTGACTTAACATTATCACCGGAAGCTGATAGGCCAAGCGGTATACCTACTTTACTGCAAATAAACAAAACAGAAAACTCCTCCATACGTTGAAAAGCTACTTTTTCCACGTGGAAATGGCAAAATTCATATGAAAATGACAACATTTTAAAATGCGTTTTCCTCACCTATTTCATTTTATCCACTAATCCACTTTCTTCCTATTGCGTCACTTATGAATCTTTTTAAATAATAAAAAAATTGTTTCTTTACAGGAAATATGGATCGGTTTGGTGCACAACTATACGGTTATGCCTTGATTATAACTGCTGTAGTTATACAAGCAGTATCTGTGGTTTTAATTTATATAGACAGTGTTTATTTAGGCATAATTCTTCTTTTGTCAAGTTTCCTCGTGACACTGGCTGGAGTGTATATTATGAACATCTGCGACTCAAGAAGACAATACATCCCTATCCATACTGAAGATGTATTTGATGTATCAGAATCAGTTTAAAGTTGTGTTGTAATCGGAATTTTGCAAGATCTTGCGTGCTATGAACAGATGCAATTCAAGAAAACACACCTTTATTTCCTCCAAAATTATGCCTGAGGTTTCGGAATCAATTTGTTTCTGCATTTGATGCAATTTTGTTTAAATTTTTAAAACTAATATATAAGCTTATCATATGATGGCACGTTGATTATAAAATATTCGTATAAATATGCACTTTTTATTCGCAATGTGTTTATTCAATTTTATGTACTTGTTGTACATAAAATCTTTCCTCATGCATTTCAGCAACAAATAATCTGAAAATCTGATTGTATTGAATGCAATTTGATTTCTGTCCAAATTTATTTTTCTGTTGTTTTTCTTAGAGTATTTATTTGTATTGTTTGATTTCATATTTTATATCCAAGTTTAAATATTAGTAGAAATAAAACATTTAGAACAAATAAGCTGGAATTTTCTATGCTTTCGCAAGGCTAATGTTTTATTTATTTTTACCTAATATATTTTCTACTTGTTAGGATTAACGGAAATACGCAGGATGATTCAGAATTCATTCTACAGTCATTTTACCGAAATTGTCGCAAACATGTATCAAATAATAAGATTATATAGAAAGGTCTTTTTTCACAAAAACTGCGGATTTGTTTTATAATTTGCAAGATGCAATGCACTGATTATAGAATTGAAATTTGAACCAAGAACTGTAAAATTCTCTTCTCAGTATTGTCAGAGCAGCAAACAATGTACATAATATGGGAGTGAAATAGTATAAAGTAAAATTAGCCAATCACATACCAAGAATTTTAATGATTTCATTTATTTGCCTAGCGTTTCTCCTCACATTCAACGAAAATATTTTTGCACAGATATTAGTCATTCGTCTGGACCAGGGCTGTGAAGGATAACCGAATAGACGCATAACAGAAATCTCTTAATGCATGTTTAGTAACGTTATTTCAATTCTGGCTTGGTACGAAAATCAAAATAAAATCATTTAAAAGTGAATAATATATACATACAGTAGAACCCGGATAATCCGAAATTCCGGTTACTGCGAACCGATTTTATTTTCGAAAATTAAATGTAATTAATTACCTGAAAAGATTTAAATATACATACTAAAAACAACGGAATGAATCTCTTCTTGAGTTCGCCGTAAGATAAGGTCACAGCATACAGGAGCACATCCATTATTCTTATGAAAAGGAGGAGACATTTTCTTCTATTGCTTTTGAATAAAAATTCAAGAGATAGTAGTACTGAGAACTTATAACTTACATTTTTTTAGCACACATCATATTCTTTTCTAATTTTATTGGAATTTCGGGTAATCCGAATTTTTTGTAATCGGAAGAGGCACCGGTCCCAATTAGTTCGGATTAACGGGGTTCTACTGTATTTATTTAATTTTACAAAACGATCAATATAAACTTCAATATAAGAGTAGTAATGTACATAAAAGATTAATTTTTCAGACGAAGACAGATGACAGAAACTGACGGTTAAACGAGTGATGGTTAATCGAAGTTTACTGCTAATGAGAAATTTCTGTTAAGATTAAAATTTCCAAAGAAACAACAGAAATCGTTAACGTCACTCTCAATCATGTCCTATCGACTGAAAATATGCTAAGCAGATATCATTTCATAGAGAAATCTTGACATAGGATTTTTTCTGAAGAGATGGTATTTTCAAAATAAATAAAGACTTTGACAAAATAAAGTACAAAATCGTTAAAATTTATTACAAAAATAAATACAGAAAAGCGAAAATATTATACTTTTTTGGCCGACACATTCCAGAGTACTCTCTTTTACCGAATTTTCTGTTTCTCATATCTTTCGTTGCTATACCTTCAGACTCGCACCACTTGCTTAAATAAATTTCATCCGAAAACATCTCTATTTTTCGATTAGTTATATGAATTTATTATCTTCATCTGCTTAAAATCTTTTAAAAAATGTTTTGCTCGTTGCTTTTATTTCTTGATACTCTCTCCATTATAAGCCAAGTGTGTGATAACATTTCCGAATCCCTTTATTTCCATGTCACCCACTCTTCAACTCCAATCAGTTATTTGGATATCACAATATTCAGCTCTATTCGAGGAGATATCTTATTATTTAGAACATGTAATCTAATTCTTGTGATCTGTTGCATTATTTTCCGAGGGAGACTTTAATGTGGAGCTAGATATGAAGAACGAAATTTCCTGCTGCCTTGGAGAGCTGAAAGGGTCTCCCAAAATGATTCTACTACGAAATTCGAACAAATGAAACCATGAAAAGATAAAAGTTTAAAATAATCGACAGAAATGGGTGCAGTTTCAACCAGCATATAAAATCATCCGTTCGCGGCCGACTTTGTTCTTTGTAACATTAACATCAAATTAAACTTGCTTAGACGCAACGATATCTTGCAAACCGAAATTCACATAAGTTTTAAAATAATTATATTATACAATTCAATAAACAAGTAAAGAAATTATCAGTCGACTGAAATGTCCTAAAATCTTGCTTAAAATGGAACACGCAAATCCAAGGAAAACTAAACTAATATTGAAGATTACAAACACTAAAATAAACACAAAAGTGTCAAAAAGTCCTATATTCAAATCTTGCATGAACATAATTTTGTTTCCATGAATGAAACAGAACGTAATACTTACAAGCATCACCATAAAATGAATTTTGTTTACAATAAAGTTTTCTCCAAAGACAATAATCGCCACCTGAAAAGCATAATAAATTGCAATAGAATTTATAACCGTTGAATCCTTCTCAGTGAAGCTGTAAAAAACCAAACACATGTTGAATAATTGAAGACCCTCTTTAAGATAAGGATTTCTCAGTCCTCGCTTTACAAATTTCATCGCTGCGACACAACATTTCAAAGATATGCAGATGCGAAATATTTTGCATTTAGACATTACTTTCGTTAATGTTTTAAGTACGACAAGGTACCATATTATAGCCTTGAACCACCAGAAATTTTGGTGCTGATATTTATACAAGAGAAGGTATTCGGATATTCGATAGAGTAATACAAAATTCAAGAAGAATACAGTCGATATGCCATTCGGACCCATGCATAGATGTCCTGAAAATAAAACCTCTGTTAAATTCATTTTTAAGAAAATTTATAATAAAATATTCAAATATTACAAGGTTAACAGATGGGATAAGGAAATGTTTATGTTATAATTATATGAAAGTTCCGAACTGTATATATTAATTATATTTCGAAAATCGTGGATATTAGGAAATGATAATGAACATCTTAAAATTTCTTGATGAAACTTCAAGTAATGTGTTGAAAGCATTCAAAAGAAAGTTCAAGGGTGTTTTACATTTTTAAAAAAAGTTTACATTGTCTTGGAAAAAACGCTTTAGGAATACTCTCGTTCAAATTAAAATAATTCTGTTCAGGACACTGTACAGAAACAAATATGTTATAAGAACGTCAAATCTCAGTTGCTTAGTCTACAGAACTTTGGACAATGAATGAATTAGAGAAGTTTTAAAAAAAGGAAGAAAAGGGAAATAGGGCGAACGCCCCAATAACAACACATGATTGATAACTTCATAATTCTACTAGAAAGAAGAAAGGCAGAAGTGATTTTAAAACAAGTATCGCATTATAGTTAAATTTTGGTCGCGATGCACATTAACCCCTTACTATCGTGTTCATACATGCATCGAATCAACGTTCTTCCAAATTTATAAGCTGAAACTCAGACATTATAATTTGATAAAAATTGCATGGCATCCATAAAAAGTTTAATTGTTTTATGAATTGCTAGTTTAATTAATACATTCGAAAGTAGAAGACGTCATCTAATTAGATAGAAAAACGATTAGAGTTAATTGCGAAGTATTAGAGAAATGTGGGATGGATTACCTATAAAATTTGAAAATAAATTTTTAACAGCCATTATTTTCTTCGTATAGCATAGTTTGTTTCATAAGAGAAGTAGACTTTATAGCATATTTACGGATCCCACATACTAGGGAATGATATCGCTTCTCACTGGCTCTCAGCTTCACGTGGCTTGACTTACCTCTTAGTGATGCCATAGCATCATCCTTAGGCGAGATTTTATTTATTATTTTGTCTTCTGCTGTTGCATCATGGAGAAATCATAACTACCTTCTAATTATGATTATTTTGATGTTTCTGAAGAAAATGATGAATACATTTTTAGCATAGAAAAGTAAAGGACGAAGATTCCGCATTGGTAAGTACTATTGTGTTTCACATTAATAAGGAGCAAGCTAAGGGGTCTATTCTGGTACACCCGGTTGGGTTGGGAGACGTCACTTTTCCCGTTGTTAATGTGCGGCAAAAGTGACGTCTCCCAACCTAACCGGTACCAGAATAGACCCGTAAGTCACGTGGCTCTGAGAGCCATTGAGAAGCGACCTTATTCCCTACTATGCGGGATCCGTAAATATGCATATAGGCGCATCAGGGGCTCTATCACGATTCTACCGGCAATTATTCGCACCGAATAGTTCTCGTTCGCGAGCACTCAAATACAGCGAGAAAATAGTCGTGACCTTCAATTTAGATCTATCATCAACGCCGAGTGAAACCAAAAGGAATAATTTCTCACCGTTTCCGCGAGTACGAGAAGTGGAAACGATCGACCAATCAAAAGAGAGCACTATTTCCGATTTCGAAGCATAAACAAACAAATCGACTGTCGAGTCGGCCTGTGAAGTATATTGTTTTAATGAAAACTGCTTACTTTTGTTCAAATGGTTGTAGTCATGCAGTTTTTACAGCATAATCAAACATCTAATTTGTTAGATAAGTGGTTAATAAGTGAAGACTTTATGCACTGTTCACAGACAAATCTTTGATATTTCTCGAATATAAATTTTTCTTCCTACTGAATCGTGTTTTTACACTTTATGTCATTGTTTTATCTGTTTATTTCTCTAATATGATATGAATAGAATGAATTGACTCTTTCTATGAATGTGCTTTCTTATGCAATAAAATATGTTTTGGGTTTTTTTTAATGTTTATTTTCAATACTACATCTATAATCACTGTATCATTTTGCATCTAATAAAGACAAATACACTCCATAGAGTACTTCACGTATAAAACATCAAAATAATATTTTTGAATATGGTTTACAGTTGTTTTTCATGAAATCGTAGGTAAATAAATGCTCTTATCAATGAAATATGATGTAATCAATAAGTGTTTAAGCAAGGAACCCTTTTTGCATCTTCTTGCGCAAGAGCTAACACCAAAACTAGAGCCATCATTTAAAGTATCGCGAAACAAACAACCTTCTCACTAGCGAAAAGT
>BGPR01006636.1:64404-78308 GCA_013235015.1 Araneus ventricosus | reverse complement strand
TAGCGGTCCTATCTCGTAAACGGTGAAAGATACGGGAAAAAAGTCAAATACAAAATTGTAGAGAGTCTTCTATTTAGTACGAAAAGACACCTTGAGTGCAATAATGCTGAAAACAAAACGTGTAAAATACGCATTTGTTTGCTCGAATTTTCGGAAATTTTGACGTCATATGGCACGAATAAAAGGAGAAAATGTTATTTTTCGGGCGATAAAATAACACCATTATACTTTTTCTTTTGGAAATAACTCAAGCAGCAGGTGTATTGACCTTTCAGCCAACATTAAAGGACGTATTACTGTTGCTTGTGTTTGCGCACCAACTACATAATAAAACGTGTGCGAAGTGAAATTTAAACAAGGATTCAAATCTGCATTTTAAACGTTCATTTCTTCGTATTAATGTGTACAAGGTATCTTTTTGTACTAAATCAAAGACGCTCCACAATTTTGTAATTGACCCATTTCCCGTATCTTGTAATCCTTTCGAGATAGGACAGCTAATTCCAAAATTTGCCGATAGATGGCGTTGTAAGTTGTCTCATCGAGTAGCGCATAGTCTTTTAACTATACTTAGACACCAACTTTATGGCCTAAGCTGTCACCGTTTAGAAGATAAGGGGGGCGTAACGGATGGGAACCCTGTATATAAAAGTGGAAAGTATGTCTGTGTGTTCGGTTTTTGGTTATTCATGCACACCCACACCGTTGGATTTACGGCTACCAAATTTGGCACAGTTATGGATTAGCACAAGAGGGAGCTAACGCCGTAAAATTATTTTAAAATTTGAATTAGATTTTCATTTATTTAATTAAATAAAGAAAATTAAGCTATTTTTAGACATTTTTTGTTTATAACCTCTGAAATACTTAGGGTACAAAAATTATTTTTGCATCACTTTAAAGAGCAAAAAATTATCTTTTTAATGATACCAGTTTAATTCTTATACAATATTTTCTCTTTCTGTTATTAACGTTTCAAAATTAAATTTAAACTCAAATTGTAACAATGTTTCCTTTTGTTATTAAATCAAATTTATTGTTTCATCAAATCCTTTATTCACGTGTTTTTATCGCTTTTAAAGTTAAGAAAATATTGATTTTTTTTGTCAAGGTTTATTTCTCACTTCAGCTGTTATTTCGTAGCTTGCACTTAACTTCAGTTTTTATTTCGTAGCTTTTAACCCTTTCCGGCACAGTGGTCGCAAAAGAGGACACTAACTTTAAAATTTTCTAAAAAAATCCGTTTCAAATTTGAAACCCGGAAAATTGCAGGAAAAGGCAGCTGATAGTTACCCTTTTAGAATGTAGATGGCAGCACAATGAAATGTTGCTTTCATTTCGGAAAAATTATAGATTTAAAATACCCAAATTTCTTTACTCGGAGACAGGAATTTTTTGAGTTCTTGACCTTTACAATTTTAGCAAATTTACTCGACAATTTTCCTCCAATATTTTTGAAGTTTTAATTTATGATTTTGTGTACGATTTAACATTAATTTTTCAGCGTATCAAAATGACTATGTCCAAAGGGGTCCTCACATGAGGGAGTGTCCCCAAAGAGGGACAACGACCCCTCTTCAGAAAGAGGAGGGTTTTTTTTTGTAAATTATATGTCCAAACAATAAACTAAGCCTATTCATAATGCTTTTTCATCATATTTAAAAAAAATTAATGCCTTGTGCCGGAAAGGATTAACATGCACTCAAACATCCAATGACGTCAGTTTAGTTACTACGCTATGTTTCGGTGAAATTTCCCAAACTTTTGAATGATCCTAATCAGTGTGAAGAGGCGTAGCGACCGGGGAGTAAGTGAAGTATAGATGTCTGATGATGATGAGAAGTATATTTTTATCTGATTTATGACACATTTTATTTAGAAGTTTCGCAGTAACCAAGTTATGCAGTATAAGCACATTTGTTCATTGTAAAGCTGTATTACTTATTGAACTATATGTTGGTTAAAATAAATGTTCTTTTCCGAATTTTCTCGCATTTGAATTCAAACCGTACTGTTATAAGGTGATACAAAAGCTATGTTTGAAAGCTTTAATTCAACAAGAAAGGATTCAAAAAAGATTTACGTTCGTTGGAGAAAGTTAGTGACAATATTTGTAGAAAAGAAACAGGAGGCCGGTATTGAAAAAATATGGATCCCGAACAACGCCGGGTTTTCAGCTAGTCAATAAATAAAAATGAAATATTTCTATATACTGCTAAGTAAAAGGTAAACTTATCCCGCTCTATTTTTCACTTCGCCTCTATTTTGGTGAAACCAACTCCGCCTGGCGCATGCGCAAAGCCTCGGAGGGTTTCCGTATCTGAGAACGATCAGTACTTTCAGTTGATTCGTAAGGCGTTATCGATTTGTGTTTTATCAATATTTTTTAGTAATTTATCAAGTATAAATATATTGAATCACATTTAGTGATATACGAAAATGATCTAAAAAGAACTGCGGAAGCTTTCCTGCACCATTTTGCATTTGTAACAAAATTGTTTTGAAAATTTTGAAGTTTGGGTCGAGAGAAAACCAGCGGGAGTGGTCTCCCCTAAACTTTCTCGTATACTTTCTAAGTGGAGATTCGTCAAAAACTAGAGTTTCGATTTTTTTGACGATTACAATACTTTCTCTTTGTATACTTCGTATACGAGAAAGTGAAACAAACAAACCTGAAATCAAATATCTGTTGCCACGTTTCAAAAAAATATTACTTTGAAGCAGGTGCGATAAAATAGGCAATGCAATGAATACTAAAGCGAAAATTCTGCTTTGGAATTGAATTCCCAAGAAAAAAATTTATACTAAAACAACCGTAACAATTGCAAAAGCGCGTGAATAATAGATTTGCTGAAATAATGAGATCGGTTTGAATTTTATTTACAACAATAAAAAAATTGTTACAATTCATGTTTGAAAACATTATTTATTGTTGTAAATAAAATTTACAACAATAACAGATTGCTACCAGTACGCATGCGCATGAGAATCGATTTAAAAGAAATTGAATATGCAATTCGAACGCCTCTTTCTGACGGATTTGGTGTAAAATTTTATACGGACCTACATTCATGACGATAAAACTGTGTACCAAATTTTATCCATCTAGCTATTCAAGGTTTTGAGTTATAGTGCCCACATGGGCGCGGACATACAGACAGACAAACTTTCCTTAAACTGATTTTGTCCAAAATTTGATAGAAACCTACAAATTAAGTTTAAAGACCACATACCAATTTCATCTCCGTAGCTCTAATAGTTTTCGAGTTATCGTGTTCACAGACACACAGACAGACATAATTCCAAAATTGTGTTTTTCGGAATCAGGGAGGTCTAAAACGTGGAGATTCACCAAAATCTCGAGTTCGAATTTTTTGACGATTACAATACTTTCTCTTTGGATACGAGAAAGTAAAAAAAGTACCAGTGTTTAAAAGTGGAATAGATAATCATTATTTTTTAAAGAAATTCACAAGTATTTGAACTCGCGTACTCATGCATAAACTATCATAGCGATATTTTGCAGCGGGAAAGTGATGCCCTTTTCAATGACGAAATAATAATATTTCATAAAACAGCTTTTATTAATACTCAGGAAAATAGAAAATATCCTTATTAAAAAAATATGCAGGCGAAAGCAGCATTTTAAAAGCACGAGGCGTTGTTGGAAATACTCTATGTAAATTGGAATTTGAATTATGTATGCATAATGCGTTTTTAATTTTTTAAGAATGTTTAGGAATTTTCTATCTTACGATATTCATTGTGGCTAAAATTCCTTATAGTACTGTTTTCAGAGCCTTGTGCTTTTGTAATTTTGTTTTAAGTCCCATATTTTTGATAAAAAGTTATTTTTTATTTTCCTGAACATTAATAAAAAGCTTATATTTAGATTTATTATTAATTTTTAATTTGCAGTCTTTAATATATATCATAATTCATTATTATAAAAATCATGGAATTTATATAATTCTTCTCGAATTCACTACCATATGGTGCTTCTGATATGAAACCCACAATTTATTTAAAAATAATCGATTAATTGATAATTAAGTTATAAAAATATTAAAACGGTGCATTTTCATCGGGAACACGCAACTGTACACATTTCAAAATTATAGCACAACTAAAAGCGAGTGCAAATTCGACAACAAAATTCCAATTTTACAAACATGAAGCAAGTCAAATAAAAGCATTAAAACGCTTCTAAAATAGGTGAAAAAAAGCGCTCTCATTTTAGAAATGAATCCAATCATGCATTTAAAAAAACTAGCAAAGTTGTGTAATCATTGATAGGTTCATGATCAATCGCTTTAGGTAATACACAAGCAAAGGCTTTTAATAAAAAGGAGAATTCTCTGCAGTTCGAGATTGCATCTTCTTGTATTCATTACTTTAGAGCACAATTGAAATTCTACACAGAATTCAAAGAAATAGATAAAAATCACGCTTAACATAAATAAACATGAATTATATAAACACACAGAACTAACTGCACAATAATTAAACCAGTGGGAGTGGCCTCCCCTAAACTTTCTCGTATACTGCTCAAAAATTTGTCATTTCCCCTCCCCTTGCGTGGATAAAAGAATTCGAACCTACTGTAATCCAGAATGCAACAAATATCAGAAGGTTTTTCATTGCAGATTATAGTGATTGTAAAATATTTAAGTGAAGAACCATATTAAAAGAGATGCCTATGTATTAAAACTTAGCAATATTTATTTTCCATCACACTCCAGCAAGATCCGCTATTAAACGAGCGAGCGAAAACAAAACGGGAGATAAAACGAATCTATCACAAATTCCGTTTCAAGGACAAAGTGGCGTAATCCTCCCGCTTGGTACCAGAAATTGCTAAGTACGCATGCGCATGGAGATCAGTTTTGAAACGAATGCTTAACAAGTATGCGATTATACAGACCGACAGACAGTCAACCCGTTGACGGATCTGGCCCAAAATTTTATACGGACCTACATTCATGACGATAAAACTGTGTACAAAATTTTATCCATCTAGCTATTCAAGTTTGTGAGTTATAGTGTTCGCATGACTTCAGACATACAGACAGACAGACTTCCCATAGACGGATTTTGTCCAAAATTTGATAGAAACCTACAAATTATGTATAAAGACTACATACCAAATTTCATCCCCGTAGCTCTAATAGTTTTCGAATTATCGTGTTCACAGACAGACACACACACACACAGACAGACATAATTCAAAATTGTGTTTTTGGGCCCAAGGGATGTCTAAAACGTGGAGATTCGTCAAAATCTCGAGTTCGAATTTTTTGACGATTACAATACTTTCTCTTTGTATACTTCGTATACGAGAAAGTAAAAAAGTGGGACAATGTTTTTCCTGTGAATTTTTATGTATTTATAAAAATAGAAGTGAATATGCAGAGAGGAATATTATTGAATCATTAATTAGCCTTGAAAATATTTTTCTTGTATTTTTCCAGTGATTTAAGTAGCATATCATATATATTCAGTGTCACGTGATGTTAATATTGCTACGATTCGCGAATTTTTAGTCAAAACTTGTTCACGATTATAAAAAAGCTTTTAAGAACAAATATTTTAACTCACAGCATCGCTTTTGCATAACTTATTACTTAACTTGCGTTATTTTTGAGTAGTTATTAAATTTATCAAATGAAGGAGAAAAAAGAATGGAGAGACTTCAGAATTATATTAAACATTTTTCTGAAATTGTATTTTTTAAATACCGGAACTAAATCAAATTAAGGAAATTCCAGACTTTTGAAATCTGATATTCAAGCTTACGAATTTTTTTTTAACTACAAAAACTTAAGAAGTGGTATTTGAAATAATGAGCAAAAGTATTCTCTAAAGGCTCATTTTCTTGCAAACGATTTGTAGTATTTCAAACAGAAAAATGAAATTTGAAACTAAAAAGAATTCTTTTGTTCTGATAAATGAGAATTCATAAATAAATTAAAGTCACTTTCGATTTTCTTTCTCTTTTTCTAAACAGAATGAAAAATTCTTTTGAGCCTTATTTTTTTCCGCATCATGTTTTTCTGATTATTTGCGGATTTATTCAACAAACCGGAAATGACAGTCTTTGATTTCCGGTTTCCTTGAATAGCTAGAAGGCTCATTCGATTTTTGATCGATTTTTCAAGTAGGAATATTCTTTAAAATTCTTTTATTTCCTTTATTTTTGCTCTGACTTGAGTTAAACATGCGCAAATGTACAACTGCGTATGAAAATTATAATCTGTAATGTTTTCTACATTCTTAGATCGAGATCTTTATTTAAAGGAATCAGTTCATGTTCAAATGATATACAATAAATGTCCCACGATAATTTAATTTCGAAATCTTTTATTTTCTACTTGTAATATTGCCTCACGGAAGGAAATGTTAGGCGATAATTGCATTTAATTTTGAATGCAACATCGTGTAAATTAACCGCGTTCTAAAATAAGACTCCAAAATCTTTTCATCGCTAATGGTAAGCAACGTACAAAGGTTTAGATTTACAGTGCACTCCCGATTATCCGGGTTAATCACCGGAAGGGATCGCACGGACAATAGAAAAACACGGATAATCCGAAAACTCCTTTTTATTAAAGAAAAAAATCAACAACAGTACAAAAATATAAAAATTACTTACATTTGCATGCTGTATAACATCAAACTAGGAATTTTCCTTTTAATATTTTCTGCTTTAAAAAATCTGTAATGAGTCTTTGCTTCTGCTGTTTGTTCATCTCTTGTCGTATATTGACACATATTTTACGAACCGCAGTAATGTCACCGTAATCAAATCCTCTTTGTCCCATATAATCTAACAAAGTTTTCACAGATTGTAGAGCAGCAGAATGAGAAATTGTATTTCCCTCATTTAGTACATATTCTGCATCAAGTTTATTTATCAAGTTTTTGAAGGACTTCTAATTTTTGTTTAACATTTAAAACGTTTCGTTTTCGTTTCACGTCACTCATTTTTACCAGTAAAATATTTCACACTACTAACCGATGGTAAACAAGACGCAAAAACTAAAGGAACACGTGCGAAAGTGAGAGAAGACGAAGAAGTTAAAGAATGACGTGTCGGGAAGAAGCGTGGTCGTACGAGAATGAGCTAGCAGGATGTGGATGATTCATTTCTCTGAAAATTAGAGGATGAACCGGTAGAGATTGCACGTGGAGGAAGAAAACAAATATATTCTTTAGCCTCCGCCGTCACGGCTCACTAGTTTCACGGAATGAATCTCTCGATCGAACATCAACATCGATTCTACATGCATGATAAGCGTGAAAATGTTTCTCTTTAAATTTTTTTGTGAGTACGGAATGAGCACGGATAATCGAGAGTATATTGTAGCTAGATTAACTTCCCGATTTAAAGCAATTGTAATTTTGCACCGTGATCAGATGATGATTACGACACTTGAGGTGGCACCTTTTTCTCTCCAAACTTCCCCACCACACCAATGGGAGGGCGTTTTCCCACGATGCCGGATTGGGCGTGCACCGGGCCACATACAAGGCGGATCTTCGGTGGAATCGGGTTTCGAACATGTAACCCTTCGGCCCTAGGCCTGGATCTTACCACTAGGACACCGCGGCCCTCTACAATATGACACCAGTTAAAGTTGTTTTGTTCGAAATACGACATAAATTGCATACAATATGATTGATACCTTTTTCATTCTCTATCGCATTTCATGGATTTTTCACTTAGATACGATATAGCGGTCATCTGATAATGAATCTCAAATAGGTGATCCGAACTCTTTCAGAGTTTAATGCATTTGATTAAATATGCGTGGATTTATTTGTACTCCAATGGAGTAGTGTTTCTTAAACATCGATAGTTGAAGTATCGATGGTGCAGTCGATAGTTTTCCCAAACTATCGACAGTTTCAAAAATATCGATAGTTTTCTCCCAGGAGATACTATCGATAAGTGTTCTTCCAGTCGATAGTTTAGAAACCATTGATAGTTTCAGCCGATAGTTTTGAAACTTTCGATAGTGCAGTCGATAGTTTTCCCAAACTATCGATAGTTTCAAAAATATCGATAGTTTTCTCCCAGGAGATACTATCGATAAGTGTTCTTCCAGTCGATAGTTTAGAAACCATCGATAGTTTCAGTCGATTGTTTCAGCCGATAGTTTTGAAACTATCGATAGTGCAGTAGATAGTTTTCCCAAACTATCGATAGTTTCAAAAATATCGATAAGTGTTCTTCCAGTCGATAGTTTAGAAACTATCGATAGTTGCAGTTGATTGTTTCAGATGATAGTTTTGAAACTATCGATAGTTCAGTCGATAGTTTTAAATCTGTCGGCTGAAAATGCGCCTATCGATTGTATTGCCCTGTAGGAAACTATCGATAGTATCTAGATAGTTTTAGGATAGTTTTGAGAAAGTCGGTACTATCGATTGTTTCAGTCGATAGTTCCGAAAGCCCGATACTATCGACTTGGCTTCGATAGTCTGTCGATGTTTAAGGAACACTACGATGGAGGCTTCCCTCTCGATAAACGCCATTTCAACGAGAGCACTAAGTAACAATCTAGAGTTGATAAATTTTCTGTTCGAAAGCGGATTACTTTTATTTCGTCTCGCATTTTCATAAAGTTACAAAACTCAAGTTTCATTCACTTACGAAAGAAATATGCACCTCAAATTTCAAGCTTTAATTCTAAATTGTTCCAATAAACATATTAATTGCTCTGGAAGGTATTTATTGTTTAGAATTACAGAATTAAAAATAACGAGCAATTAACACTGTCCTTATTTGTTTTTAATTTTTTAACTTTTTTGCTTCTCCGCCAGTGAAATTTACATCACCAGAGTAAATATGCACTCTGAGAGTTTGTAACGCTATAAGCTTCTGAAAAGGTTAAATACGACAATTTTAATGTTTTCTTGTGTGTTTAAAATAGTTTTAAAAGTTTTATTCTAATTTTCGCAAGTTGAAAATTTAGAGTTTTAATGGTTCACCATTAACATCACATTGAAATGAACTATCCCAAGACCTGGAAGATTTAAGTTTAAAACTTCAAAAAGAGAACAAATCTCAAAGGTAAATTGCTAAAATAATTAGGAAAAGTCCTGCTACAGTGCAAAAAATCATTGAAAAGATTCTGCATGTGGGGAGTACAGTAAGCAAGCCGTTATCGCACCGTTGCTTTTTTCAAAAGATAGTGATACTGTTGCTGTGCATACTCATGTGACTAAGTATATACTAATGTTGCGATTACCAAAAGGTTTGTTGTATACAGGATGCCCTTACCCTACTGATGTGGGCACCACGAAATGTGGATGAGTTGCTCAGGTTTCATATGAAGGAACTCGTCCGCCTAGGGTTACATAAATGGGGGGGGGGCGCAGTCCCTCCTCCAGTGATAGCACGCACCTCCTACGGGAGGGGTAGGGCCGTGAGGCTGTGTTGGCCACTAGGACCCAACCTCAGTACTCGTTTCTATTGCAACGGCTGTCATTCAGATTTCCCGTATGCCTTGGCAGGTCGGGGTGACTGTGCTTATGGTATACAGGATGCCCACTCAAGTCCCTTACCACCCTTTTAACTACCGAATGGCTGCAGCTATCGTCATAAGAGTGGTGTCTAGGCATGGTAAAGCGACTATGCGCTACTGGATGAAACCACTTACAGCGCCACCTGGTGGAAAACGGTGGAGTTAGCCTTATTATCTCTAAAGCGGTACCAGATAGCGGAAAAAAGTGAATTACAAAGTTGTAGAGCATCATCCATTTAGTACAAAAAGATACCTTGTGGAAGTAAATTCTTAGAATAGAACGCTTAAAACACGTATTTGTTTCTTCGCGATTTTCTACATTGACACGTAACGAAACGTTCTTAGGAAGAGAAAAAAACAACTAGTTATCATAAAATTGATTATAAATTACAAGCGATACCACTGTGCCACGTTGGGGTCTCGTTTTCCGTTCGAAAGATAATCTTTTATCCTTTCGTTCAAGTTTCGTGACGTCACAGTTTCGGAAGCCACAAACAAACAAATGTGCATTTTAAGCGTTCTGTTTTTAGCATTCATGGCCATAAGGTGTCTTTGTGAACTAAATCGCCAATGCTCTACAACTTTGTAATACACTTTTTCCTCTATCTCGTATCATTTTAGAGATAATAACGCTAACTCCACAGTTTTCCACCAGGTGGCGCTGTAAGTGGTTTCATCCAGTAGCGCATAGTCGCATTACCAGGCCTAGGCGGCACTCTTATGAAGATAGTTACAGCTGTTCGGTAGTTAAAAGGGTGGTAAGGAACTTTAGTGGACACCCTGTATATGAATAAGATTATTCAGTTTTCAAAAAAATAAATGTTATGAAAGGAAAAGGAGAAAAATTTTAAAATTCCATGTTTCACTGTTAAGAATGAGAGAGTATTCATTCTGAATAGGTTTATTTCCAGCTGTGTTCTTTATTGTATAATACACTAACTATTATGCATTTGAAAGTAATTCATTAATAACTAATTTAGAAAACAAATAATATAAAAAAATTTTGAAAGTCAATTCCTACTTACAAGACCAAATTTTTTGACAATTACAATATAAATTAAATTTTATATACAAGAAAATAAAAATGAGAATTTTCCTCAAAAAATAGTAATCACAAGTACAACATTCATTCCTGCGAGACTGGTTATTTTAAAATTTTTACGATTCAGATGCTGTTTGCTTGCTTTATGTATCTGTCTATCTTTATATTACTTAAACAGTAATTTGCTAAATAAAATTCCTAATCAACACACGAAATCAACTCATCCAATGTCAGAGACACATGGAAAAACACAACTCTGCCTGTCAATTCACATCCAACTGCATGTTGCCATGCACTGTGCAATGACATATTCCATATTGTTACAAAGCTATAAAGTCGTTTCCCTGAGATCCTAATCTTGGCGACGAATTTGGCGACCTTGGCGACAAATTTGGCGATTTGGCGGCAAAGTTGAGAGGCTCTAATAAATAAAATTAATTACTTCAATTTAATTAATGAATTAATATCTGAAAAAACTGTATTAACATCTAGTGTCATCCACTACAAGTTTTAAAAAATGTATTTGAACTTGAGTGGATGAATAAAATTTTATTAACGATTGAAAATTTGAACAAGATATATATATATATATATATATATATAGGGAGAGTGTGATATTCCTAATAGTAGGAATTGAAAAATAAAAAATTCGCATTAAAAATTATATTTTAAGATAAAATGTTGTAAGTATTGTATAATATAGTATGCAAAACAATGCTCATTACGTAATTCTATTATCACAGATTTATTTTCTAGGAGCACTTTAGAGCTCTATTTTCAGTTAGCAGTTGTCGGAAAGGAGTTGTTTTGAACCCAAGAATTTTCGGAAATGGAGCCAGTTCACTTGACGTGATAATCACATAACAAACGCCGCTCTGCATTTGTCTAACATTCAATTGCATGATATCTTATGCCGAAATGTATCATTGTATCCGTTTTCGTTCTGCAAGAGGTCTATGGATTCGAAAATTAAACTGAGAATGCCTTTTTTTACTTCCTTAGTCATGATTTGACCCCATTTTAATAAAACTCTATCATGTGCGATTCTAGGTACCTACACAGAAATTTTACCAATCGTTTATTTCGCAATTTGTTTCCTTGGAGTTAATACTTCAACTGGAATCTATTAATTGGCAAAGCATGGGTAAATACACATGGAAAAGTACCATTAGGATAGGTTCACAACGCCGCTCTGCATTTCGTCTAACATTTAATTGCAAGATATCTTATGCTGAAATGTATCATTGTATCCGTTTTGCTTCTGCAAGAGGTCTATGGATTCGAAAATTAAACTGAGAATGCTTTTTTTTACTTCCTTAGTCATGATTTGACTCCATTTTGATAAAACTCTATCGTATGCTATTCTAGGAACCTATACAGAAATTTTACCAATCGTTTATTCGGCAAACTTGTTTTCTTGTAGTTAATACTTCAACTGGGATCTATTAATTGGCAAAACATTGGGGGATACACATGGAAAAGTACCATTAGGCTAGGCTCGCAACATACGACAACTGGAAAGCTTATTATATAGAATCCATAATCCCTACTACGCTTCAATAATAGATAAGTTAATTCACATTTTCTCAAAATCAAGATGGCATTTATTTAGTTTCTCTGGCATCGCCATGTCCCGTATAGTGACGAGAAGAAAACCTCCTCAAGTCTAACTAAGAGTTGATAACAGATGGATCTCAAAAGGGATGCTCCTCTACTAAGCAGGAAACAGCGTGGTCATGTGCAGCAGCTGTATTTGTGCCTTCTAAATATTGAGCGAGGTCGCAGAATCTTAGGGGTCTATTCTGGTGCCCCCGGTTGGGTTGGGTTCTGTTGTTAACGTGCGGAACCCATCCCAACCCAACCGGGGGTACCAGAATAGACATCTTATAAATGCGGTATTATTTCCATTGCTTCAATTAGTATAAACTAAGCATTGATAATTTTGACGAAGTCCTTTTGTTGATATGCCTAAATTGATGTTGCAATAAAATGTTGAAAAAGAGAATACCGACCATGCCATTTAACCCTTAGACTGCCGATATTTTTAAAATCACTACTTAGATGCGACGTTTAAAACCCTGTTCAGATACCGTTGAATCAAGTGAATTGTTATTTATGTACAAAGCTTCATTAGTACAATATTATTCAATGCTGTAATAGCACTAAGTAAACCCTTGCGAAAATTGCAGATGCAGCAAAATATTGACTTACTTTCTGCCCGCGGAAATCGCGGGATAAACAGTCAGAGGGTTAATTACTGAGCTATACAGCATTCAGTTACGTTTTTCTTAAAACAACTGATTCGTAGACATCTAATTGCTGTACTCACCCTACATAATATAAACAGATATTTTTATTAGGATAATAAATAAACTTATTTGTGTATAGAATTGGAACAATTTCAGATTTGTTCTATTTTCTGCAATAAAATCCGACAGCCTTCGAGGAAAGAGTTATTTCCCGTATTTCTCTTTATTAATAGAGAACCTCTTCGCCTTTAGGTCAAGTTCTCTAGAGCAGGTGGGGCTGTTTGGGTGGATGCGGCGAATGATAACAGAAAATAATTCTCTCCCCCCCACCCTCTGGGCTGGTGAGATCTCTTTCGGTGGATAAACGAATTAGGCTCCTCCGCCCCCGATGGACCCTGCGGAACCTTAATTGAGCCGCCGAAGATTCCCGCAAATTCAATCAATCCCAAACATTTTGGGATCAAGGGAATGGGCCGCAAGAAAAGAAGAAACTCTTTCTTGACCACTCGCTCCGCTGGCTTTTGCTGTTCCGGATTCGACCTCGAAGGGGTTCTTCTTCTCTGCGCCTTTCTTCTTTTTCCTCTTTTCCTTTTTTTCTTTCAGGAATGTGTGGGGAATATGCCTGATTTGGCGGGAAGTTTCTTAAGTTCTGGTTAAGATACCAGAGCGGGTGAATGAGAAGCGAGTGATAACTTTTGGAAAATCTTTTGAAGAGATTTTGGAAATGAAGCATCCGCTGCGTGCTTCTGCTCCTAAAATCGTTAAAATTCCCTTTGTGTCAAGGTTGGATATATGTGGTAAAGGAAACAAGCAGCTTCCGTTTGAGGTGATGTGAGAAAAATGACTCTAGAATAATTAAATAAAAATAAAACACAAACGACAATGGAAATACTCAGTGGCGTAGAAAAATAAGTGGCGCTCGGGGGCAAATTTGACTTTGTAGTTCCATTGGTTTAGCAAATGTAAATGGTGACCGGATCACAGTGTTATTTTTCGTCCCCTGATAATATTTGGCTTAAATAGGGATAAAAAGGCATTAATGTTTTATTTCAGCTCCATTGGTTTAGCAAATGTAAATGGTGA
>BGPR01006636.1:42401-55227 GCA_013235015.1 Araneus ventricosus | reverse complement strand
TGAATAATTTCTTAACAAATTGTTCTAAGTATTGGTAAATTTTGGTTCCTCTATAGTTCTTGTTGTATTTTTTTAAAAAATTTCTGTTGAAGCAATTACTTTTTCAGCTGCGTTTGCACGCAAAAACGTCTATTGTTTTCATTATTTTTCATTTTATCATTGTTTTCTTTTAATTTGTTTTCTTTTAATTTAAATTTCTTTTATTTGTTTTTGTATTTCGTTAGATTTGGCTGCATATGCGCCTTTCTATTTAATGCAAAATATGTTATTGTTTTTTATTTTAATCAAAATTTAATTAATTAATTTTGCTAAATTTTAAGAATTATAACTAATGTGAGAATAAAGTCTCAACTAGTGTTAGCACTCCGACTCCTAAGCCGTCCGTAACCGACCATGCAACTTCTATACTAGTGGGGCGGATGTCGGCCGGTTGATATTCCGAAAGGGGGGAGAACGCAGTTGGGAGAGTAGTCATTAAAGGAACCCTTAGAGGAGAGTTGAAAGGCCTGCCATTCATATCTCCCACCACGGGGCGGACGAATCCATTCCACAGATCAATCAGTAAGCAAACCTCCGTATACAACTGTACTCAGATTTTGAGAACTCTTAGTAGTCAGAGGGTTAATAAAGAGTTCATCATGAAATAATTCTTTAAAAATTTCTTTTTGCAGATATACAGGCTTTGCCAATTCGTACACGATCACGTAGATTTGGTAGAAAGTGATCAACAGTGAAAATTATTCATATTTGTCACAGAAGATGTCCTAAGGCATGTTGATGAATGACAGACGGCTGTTGACTAGCTACCTGAATGACTCGCGCTAAGTGGCTGGAGACACAGTAGATGCTGCTTATTCAATCGCAAGAGTGTATTCTACATGATCGAGAATTGCGTTCACATAGCTTCCTGATCAACTAGCAGATTTGTTGGAAAAGAAATGTACCGTAGGCAAACACAACGCGTCGTCATAGAGTAAAGATATATAGAATTAAATGTATTTACAGTAATTATTTAGTGACAGCAAGTTAAAAAAGTGACCCACTTCCTTAAATTGATTGTTTTAAGTGATTTTTACACATCAGGATTTCTTTTATTTTACCACAAATGTTGAGCAAGTCTACATAAATGAGCATAAGGAATATAGTGAAAATAATCAAAAGGTTAATTTTGAGCAAATGTTTCCTAAAATTATTGCTAAATAAGTAACAAAAAATATCGTTTAGTTAAAATTTCTGGACTGAAAATTATACTTATTTTATTTTTTACTTGAAGAAGGACATCGTCTTATTAATCAATCATCAAATTACACAGGTCATTACGATTCTGGGATTTGCAGAGTGTGATGTTTGTATAAAACCAGATGCGCTGAGCACAAAAATGATAATTGTTTTTTCATCTCTCACAGATTTTTCACAGATCAAAAGGGGTTCCTATCAATTTATAGAAAATTAATTTGAATATTATCGAATAAAATACATTGTTATTAGAATTTAAAATTATTTTCTGTGCCAAATGACAATTGTAAAAATAAAATAAAAAGCTTAACAAAAAGAAGCAAAATTATCAAATAGGACTGCACTTGTAAGCAAGCCCAGAAAAACGAATATTGAAGCACAAAAATTCACACATATATCGTTTATGCTTAAAAACACTAAATGTTTTTATTATTTTAAAGAATTGTAATAATTTGTGGCATTTGAACTGCTCTGCCACGATAACAATACATAATAGAGACCATGCAGCTGAATTGTTTAAAAACAATTTACGCTCTTTGTGCAATGTTTTCAGCAAAAGAACTTTTATGTAAAATAAATACCTTGTGATTGTACAATTTTTAGTTAAATAATGGGCATATTTAATGTAAAGCAGGCTCCAAAGATCAAAAGAGTTACCTCTTTTCTTTTCAAAATTAAAACAGGAAAGAAAAATTTTATACCTATTTCATTTCATTTGGGAGTCAGCTGAAATGTGGGAATAGTCCTAACTCTAATGAAAACGATGCATCAGTCAAAGAAAGTAATTTAAAAGGTTAAACCCTTTGAGCACGGTCAAATATTTATAATAATTTATTGTAATTGATAGTAATTTATGATAGTTTATGATATGGAAAATTCTAATGAAATGTTCCAAGATAGAGTTACATCGACGTGTCAGCCGATAACGAAAAGCTGGCAGGCATTTGTGACACTAAATACAGAACACCCACCCCCGTCAACCGTGAACTAGCACATCGGCATGAAGTAGTGGGTACACATGAGAATCAACCACCCTTAAATAAGAATACAACCATTCTCACAGACCTGACGTCCGACGCAACCATTGCGGAAATCCGACCCGAAAAGCTTTCGACTCTATGGGCACGCTATGTCAAAACAAACCCCTTTTCCTTTGTCATCATTCTCTGCCATCACCGACTCCAATTGAGCCAAAACCCCGAAGACTTCGCATTAGCTCAAAGCTGTGGACACAGAAAGTCCAAGGACTTCCGCCACGAAACCCCTTCTATGCCCCAGCTGGCAGAGCAGTCCACCCCTTGCTCTCTAGCGCCACGGAAAGGCTGGGCATCTCCCAGGTAGAAGAGTGGCTAGTATGGGACAAGTCCGAAAGCGTACTGCGCATCATCCTGCCGAGGACTGTTTCCACCAAAGTATATCTCGGCTGCGATCCAGCTAGAGGGTATTTGTGACAGTCTGAAGAGAATGTGGCAAGCAGTTGACACGCCAGTGTGAAAGTCGGCCTCAAAGGGTTAAAGTTACTGGAAGCTTAGCGAGAAGATTGTCAAGTTTATAAATATCTCACGGTCATGACGCCCGACGCAATCATTGCGGAAATCCGACCCGAAAAGCTTCTGACTCTATGGACACGCTATGTCGAAACAATCACGTGCCCGTTGATCATTCTGTGCCATGGCTGACTCCTGTTGGGCCAAAACCCCGGACATGACGCATTAGCTCAGAGCTGTGGCCACAGAAAATCCAAGGACCTCCACCACGGGACGCCTTTTATGCCCCAGCGAGCACAGCATTCCACCCCTTGATCTCTAGCGCCCACGAAAGGCCGGAAATCTCCCTGACAGAAGAGTGGCTAGTCTCAGACAAGTCCGAAAGTGTATTGCGTATCATTCTGCCGAGGACCGCTTCCACCAAAGTATATCTTGGCTGTGGTTCAGCTAGATGGTATTTGTGACATAAATAGTTGTACACCTCCCCAGACCGCACAACAACGATGTCTTACGCAGTGGCACGGAGAGGGACCACAATATCATTATTGCCAAAAGTTCCACCACAGCCCAGCTTCACTGGCCTAGAAAAGCCCAAAAAGAATCTTTGACGCCATCGTGTATCCTCCAGGAGTCCCAAGGAAAAGGGACTCGCAGTCATCATCGTATGTTAACAGACGGGTGTAAACCCAATCATCCCACAAAATGCCAAAGAACCAGACAAAATCCTTTATAAAAATCCGAATCCAACGAGTTAATGTCGCTGGATATACGGTAACATAGCTCTAACTCTACACGCAATCTTGCCAAGAACTGGCAGACTTGCGTCACGTACCAACGTACCTAAGTCAAAAAGGTGGAACCTGAGTTGAGCTCTCAGGTCACCAGTGAGTGGACAACTCACCAAGTAGTGCTTTGCATCACCAACCGCCCAGCAGGAGCAGAGATCATCGTATCCAATAACGAAGAGATAGAAGTGCGCCGGGAATCTGCCGTTCCCTGTGAACAACTCTGTTATCTCACCCTCAAAATGGTGCTTCAGAGACACCTTAGCGATAAGTGACATAGTGTGTCTGCCCGCCCTTATTATGCGTGAAGTCCCAGCTGTCCTGCCAGTCCTGAATCGTGAGAGTCAGGAGAGAATGTGGCAAGCAGCTGGCACACCTGTGTGACAGTCGGCCTCAAAGGGTTAAAGTTACTGCAAGCTAGAAGTGCACCGGGAATCTGCTGTACCCTGTGAGCAACTCTGTTATCTCACCCCAAAAATGGTGCTTCAGAGACACTTTAGGGATAAGTGGCATAGTGTGTCTGCCTTTATTAGGTGTGAAGTCCAAGAAATCCTGCCACGCCTGAATTGTGAGAGTCGGGAGAGAATGTGGCAAGCCGCTGGCACACCTGTGTGACAGTGGGCTCCAAAGGGTTAAAGTTACTGCAAGCTAGAAGTGCGCCGGGAATCTGCCATGTCCTGTGAGCAACTTCGTTATCTCACCCCAAAAATGGTGCTTGAGAGACACTTCAGGGATAAGTGACAGAGTATGTCTGCCCTTATTAGGCGTGAAGTCCCAGCTGTCCTGCCACGCCTGAATAGTGAGAGTCGGGAGAGAATGTGGCAAGCAGCTGGCTTTCCAGTGAGACAGTCGGCCTCATAGGGTTAAAGTTACAACAAGCATAGCGAAAACATTGTGAAGTTTGTAAATATCACACTCTATAATATCTTTAAAGTTTAAACTTTCAAGTATGCCTCTTAACACGTAGCTGAAAATTTTTCTCTTCTAAGAACTTAAGCTAGAAAAATAATCGATCAATAAAGATTACAGTTTTGCTTTTTAGTCACGTGGTTCCAGTTTTTATTCAGCAATTATTAAGGAATAAAACAAATGACTCATCCTCTGAAAGAACATGCAATGCCGTGTTCAAACCCTAAGAAAAGAATAAGAGGAAAATGAAGAAAATAATTCTCTTAATGAAAAACCCCATTTGAGATGTTATCTAGATGATTTACACCTTTCTCCTGTGAAAGGATTACTTTGTTCTGAGAAAACTACAGGTATTTTAAAGTTAATGAAGCCGAAAAACTTCAATTAGCTGATTTTCCACAAGTAACACTTACGTTTATTTCCATGTTAAACAGAACATCTTCTTTATTTAAACCATTTTATTTCAGCTTAGGATACAGACTTAATGGATACAATTAATTATTATGTTTCTATGAATAATCACATTTTTTCACGAATTTTGATTTATATTTAAAGTGGATCATTAGTAGTTAAAAATGCATAAAAACATTGCCTTCCGAGTATCTTATTAGTGAAAAGCTTCATTTGTCATTTAAATATATGCATTTAGTTGAAGACATGATTTGATGCTTGTACATTCGAGATACTAACGAATCTTGTTAGTCTACACTGTAAAGTTGTTAAGAGATGAAAAAAAGTACTGATTTCATTTTGTTTTAGAGGAAATTAATCTGCAAAGATGCGAACAAGAAAAAAAAGACTTTAATTATAATTCTTTTTCCATCGATTTTTCCTCTAATGTAGAAATACATATAAAAAATGTGATCATTGTTTTTGTTTTAAAGATGGCCTCAGACGAAAGAACACTTGTATGTGGGCCTGTGAGGAAAAAAATAGTTTGACATAGTCTTAATTAACAGTAAACTTACTGCATTCCGATTTCTAATTAGCTTTCTAAGTTTATTAGTTTAGGGAATAACATCAATAATGGAACTTATTTCTTTACAACCAAAATTAAAGTACGATGAGAACGTTTTCAGTTAGGAAAGTTATCTTTTCTCTTAAAAACTGTTAGTATTTGCTAATCACGATTTCAAATGTATGTGTATTAGCTTTAAAAGTATTTCTTATATTTTATGTAATGATATTAATTCAGAATATCCAAATTCCGGATTGCGGAGTTATAATGTAGGTATATATGGAATTTTTGCCGTTTTATGAAATGATATGGAATTATTTTCTTCGAAAAGAACTGTTTTTATTCAAAAATTTAACTTTTTTTCCTTCCATCGTTTTCCACTGGTCTGTAAGTTTTTTAATGGGCTTTTAAAAAGTGAGGACTTTATAATTCCTGTTCATGATCCTACACAGTTGCACATCTTTTATCCTATTAATTTACTTGTTTGTATTAAAACCTTTATAGCCAACGAAATAAACGATAGTTAGCAGGGGATAAATCGGGTAAACATAATGGGTATGTTTATAATTCCTAGCCGTGCATTTGAAATTTTTGATGCTTTCTGATTGAATAATACTCCTTGCCGACTTACCAGACTCGGGCGTTTGCCACTAAAAACACATTGAATTTGGTTGGATTCTTCGCAATCGATTTTTACTTTCTGGTATACGAAGTATAGAAAGAGAAAGTTTTGCAGGGGAGACTTGATCCCTAGGTATAAAACCAGAGAAAAAATGCAATTAAGTCTCTGAAACTGGCAACACTAATAAATTGATTCCTTATCAATAGATCTGACAATAGAATTTCATTCAGCCATTTTTATTTTTGTTGTAAGAAAGGAATCTCTGATTTCTTATAGTCAAACTTCTTTTGGAGTAGATAGTTTATGTTTCTTATTTTTTGTTAAATATAACTAAATTACTTAAGTTTATTGATATAATATACTAACATTCCTTACTGCTTAAATGTTATTATTTACATCTAATACAGTTTCTTTACTTTTGATTTAACAATTCTTTTTCCAATACATGCACATTAAGGACACTTGATCCCCATTGTATGGGGAGACTTGATCCTGGGATCAAGTGTCCCCAAAGTTAAGTTCAATTAATATTAACAATTTTATTACCCCCCTACCTTGGCCATTGTGATTTTCAAGTCACATTTAGATAATATCAATATTATTTAGAATATGGTTACCTTGATTTTGGATGGTTGACAAAGGTAGAAAGTTAATATGTGGCTGTACATGATGGTTAGCAAGAACATGGTGACGGTTTCACGGAAAGAGAAAATTAGTCATTCCGTAGGAAAAATTGAAAAGAAGATTTCATCATCTGAATGCGAAATAAATTTTCTAAGGAAAGGAGGACTTCATTCCAACCAATTTATTTATCCAGAAAATGGTGACATTAGTGTTGTGGACATTGTCAAACAACTACCTAAACCAGCCATGCTTGGTGGAACTCTTCGAACTGCAAGAGTTTTAACATTTATTTTTTTATTTTTCAAGCTTTGAAAATGTTATTTGATCATTAATTTCAGCAATAACAATCATTCATATGGGAAACAGTGATTTTAAATAATGTAGAATTTTCAAAATGTGTTTTTCTCCCTTTTTTACATGTTAGTCAACAATAAATTTGATTTCGACTACTGAATTTGAATCATTTCAATTCATCTGTTTCAAGGATCAGGTCTCCCTGCAATTGGGGAGACTTGATCCCTTCTCTAATTGTTGGAAAACAATTTATCTTTATTTTAAGAATGGTTTTTCAAAAATAAAAAAAATATTACAACAAAAAAGACAAATAAGCCTTTAATAATGACTATGGCTACAAAAGATGGCCTAAATTAAGAGCAAGGGAAAAAATAATAGTTACGAAAAAATTAAGGTCAGCGAGATATTTTTTCCCCAAGTATGATGAAGCAATCAAAGAAAGAAGGTGGAATTTGCTATTCCAATTCGGGTTTCGCAGAGAATTCAAATGGGCGACTTTCTCTCAGGTGAAGTCGAAGAATTGGCTTCACCTTATTCATTCTACTTCTTTTTTCCATGTTCTCCTGAAATCTCTTAAGCAGCAAAGGCTTCTTTGAGATTCCGAATCTGATTTTCGATGCCCTTCACGTACAACTTAAGACATTCAAGCCTTTTTCCACCAGCAGAAGGCGCTATAGTCAGTCGGAAAAATAAATAAATAAAATAAGGGATCCGGAGAAATGAAGCCAATTTCCCTCACAGCTTTATGAAGTCGATCCGGGTTTATTCGAATCGCTTAAAATTCCGCTCACCCAAGCTCAGTTGTGAACACGTAGCGGAAAATTATGACTGCCTCCCTTTTTTAGGGATTTTTTTAAAATATACGAGACCACAGTGCGAAACAAGGGAAAAAAAGGATGATTTTAGTAACCGTTCCCCTAACCCAAGAGATGTGTTCTTTTTATGGATGCAAAAATGTGATTTCGGGGTTGGCAACTTTTTGCCGTTTCGTCTTTATTCGCTTTGGATTTAGCATCTCTTATGCGTTTCTTTTTTAACTTTCAGCGAGCAGATAGTTTTGGAATTTTTTATTCGGCAAGCAGAAGAAGCTCTGCAACTGACTTGAGGGATGGCTTGCACACCTGTTTCTGATGGTAGCCATTGCATCTTAAGAAAATCTCAAACGGGAAACTTTATTTAGGGATATAAGTTAACACAATTTCATCTCCTTTCGAAATTAATTGAACTTGTGAAACAAATAAACATCCCTGCGTATTTAAATAGAATATGTTTTATAGATGAAAATAATAGATATACTAAACAAAAATTAAAATTAAATAAAAAGAAAGAAAAGTATAGATAATAAACAGCAGATTTAAACATAAACGATGACAATACATCTTTAAGCGTACAAACGCAACAGCCTCAAGTGATTGTATCAACAGAAGTTTAAAACGATAATATTGAAAACACATAAAAATTAATTTAGAAAGTAAAAAATGTTCAAAAAGGAAGAAATGAATGAGGAATCAAATGGCGAACTTTATCGAAGACCACTCACCATAAAGATTCCAAATTAGACAAGATTTTCTGTCAAGAACACAGATTTCTGAGGAATCCTGGGAATGAAGAAAACACTTTTTAAATAATTAAAATTACTTAGTCAATTTAATTATAAATTTTAAAAAATAATTTCTGCCTTCAGCTACTTTTTACAGCTTGTTATTGGAACTCCATGCTCCGTTTTCTTGTAAATTCTGTGAGAAAAAAGGGCGATATTGTGAAGAAATAAAAGTGATTAAGGCGGTACTTATAGGTACCGTCAATAGATAAAGCGTTAAGATGGTTCTTCTAAGACTAGGTTTAAGATAATTTTTTTTATCAGCTACTATTTATCTATATCTTCCTAAAGATCGAACAAAGATTTCATGCTCATATACTTCAGGTGTTATTTTTGAAAGGATACCATGAATTTTTACAGCTACTATTTATTCATATTTTCATAAAGATAGAACAAAGATTTCATGCTCATATACTTCAGGTGTTATTTTTGGAGAGACCATTAATTTTTTTTGTTTAACTTCAGCTTGCGCTTAGAAGCAATCAATACATATTCTTTTTGAAAATGGCAAATTTTATAAAAAAATTAAATAATTGTCGTGATGCACTTGAGAAAAGAAATTGATAATAAACTGCAAATTATCTAAGGTATCGCAGCAGAAAATAGAAATGAATCGCCTAGGTATTATAACGAAACAGTTAAATGAACATTTTTATAAATGTACCGAAAAATTGTTACAAAATCTTCGATTCTTTTTCTATCTCTGAAACAACCCTGCAAAATACCCTGCTTTGCTCTCGGAAATGAAAATTGTCGTAATTAAAAAGTACAAGGTAACCATAACTAAAATATAAGTGTTTAGAGCTCAAAATCAAGGAATGTACTGGAGAAAACGCACTATCATTTCTCATACGAACTATTTAGACCGTTTATCCCAGTACGTTATCTATAATTCAGCTCTAAGCACCTATAATTAAATACGTCCAATCTGCACTTTTACTAAAAAATACATTTTCATTAAAATATGTTTTAAGAATATTTTAAATTTACTATGACTTTCTTTTGATCTTTTTTTAACAACTTCAAACTAATGTCATGTCGAAAAGATTTGCTCTCTGTTTAGAAATCTACAGATGTTTTTGAAAAAGTGAAAAGAAAAGATAAATAAAATATTGATCATCTGATTTACTTTATTATAAAATTTCTTTGAAACAATTTTTGAGTCATTTTATTTTAATACTTGGCCTGATGCAAGCATCTGAAAATAACAGCCTTTTTCAACTATATAGTAAATAAGATATAAATTCCTGCTTAAATCAACACAATTGAAATTTTTGTTGAAATTTTCAGCATGGGAAAATTTTACCTTGGATTAAGAGGTAACTTATTATGAAATCAATTATAGTATTTATCAGCAGATTTTAAGATTCCACTTAAACGATAAACCTAGTGTCTATCGCCAGATAGACGAAGAGCTTACTCGACTCGAAGTGAAGACGACTCTTTATGAAAATTCATTAATAATTATGAAAATACATAAAGTTCAATATCTCGCAATCTAATAGTGATTTTTAATATACAATAATTATCTATATTTCTCAGCAGGATTACTAATATAATAGCCCAGATCCTCCGGTGACGCTCTGACGTCACCAACAATAAAACTCGCGCCATAGCACTGCGAGACGTTAAACAGCATTATTTCATTGTTAGAGAACCTAAATTTCAGTCATTTTAAATTTAAAAGAGTAATTGTCGCTCTAATTTCAAATTTAATAGTTCTAAAATAGTGAAATAAAATTTTCTATCGATTGATGTAAAATTTATCTCGCTAGATCAATTGTTCCCGAGAAATTTTAAATTATATTAATCCCATATTTCAAATTAATTTCCGTTTTTTAATAGAAAGTAATAAATTACGTCAGTGGTATATCATGCGCGTGATATAGTTTGGACGCCAAATTGTATCTGAATGCAATCGTGGCGATGTTGTTTTCTTGCCAAGAATTAAATTAGCCACCAGTGACGTGAATCTACCATTCGTTCTCAACTGCCGCCAGTTCCCGTTAATTCCAGCTTACACGATGACTATCAACAAATCTCAGGGGCAAACTTTCGATCATGCTGGAATTTACCTCGATGAGCCTGTCTTTTCACATGGACAGCTCTATGTTGCACTTTCAAGGTCTAGGATTCCCAATCACGTTAAAATTGACACAAAGACATCTGAAGTACAAGGAAAATTATTAAACAACGAAAAATACTTCACACGGAATGTTATTTACCAAGAGGTTTTTAAAATAAAGACATATTCAAATAATATGTAAATATAAAATATATTTCCTGTCATAAAAGATATGTTTATTTTATTTGTTTTCAATCAATGTTAAACATTTCTCTCGCATATATATCTATTTAAACACGTGAAATTTGAAGGGAAATCTCTCGAATGAAGAGGCAATTTGCACCCGTCAAACATTAACGGGTGATTTTCTAGTAACATAAGAAGTATTGTTTGATTATTGGAATTAACATATGATAAGGAACGTAGTCAAATGTGACATCTAAAAGTCCTCAATTTCTGAAAGGTCTTTCTTTAACACGTTGGCTGCTGCTAAGTGTGAATAGCCTGAGATTCACACTTATTATCTACTGTAGTTAAAAGATAGCAGAGAAGGGATCCTCTAATTAGATAGAAGGTTCGAATCTCAGGCGTGAGTCATTGAAGTGAACGTTTTAGCTCTCTCATCCCGGGGAGGCGGTCCAGGGCGGTCTAAAAATTTCCTCTTAACAGCGACGAAGGCCAGTCTGAGGCGGTTGCCTTCTTTTGAGGGTTGGTGAGGTTCTGAGATCGCTTAGGAGATAAGCGCCGTAAGGGGGTTATCATTGCAAACCACAGCCCATTTCTGTGCGCCTTAAGGTAAGGTTATAGCAGGGGCTGGGGTGGGGTGGGGAAATGACCACCCAGGTTGGGAGAGTCCAATTCATTTCCCTCAAAAACTCCCGGTTTTAAAGGAGCTAGGAAAAAAGTTGCCTCGGGATTAACCTTCCAGCGGGCGCGCTTACGCAAATTTTACGACATATCGTGCAACGTATTACATATATATATATATATCGTGTTGTTTTACAAAAATAAATGCAACTTTTATTTATGTTATCTGTATTTATTAGCCTAATAGTAAACAAAGATTTTATAAGTAAAATTGCGCTTAAATATATAAAATAACGATATAAATATGTAATACGATGCACAATTCAGTTTCTCTTGCAAACGCGCGCCCGCTGGAAGGTTAAATAGTTAACGAAGGAGGACCTTTGTTTAACGATTTCATTCTTTATTATGAGTATTCCGGGGTGATGGAATTTACATATTTCTGTTCGGCGTACTCTAGTGTTTAAAAACAGTAAACTTAAGGACAGTTGATCTCATTAGTATGCATACCCAATTCATAATAAGAGGAACAAAATGATACACATAGACACGAAAAGAGGAGGAAAGAAGTAGCTTTTTAAAAGACTGTTATTTACTTTAGACCATACCTTACTCTTTACTTTATATGCATTAACCTTCCAGCGGGCGCGCGTTTTCAAAAGATACTTGCATTGTGCATCGTATTACATATTTATATCGTTCTTTTATAAATTTAAGTGCAATTTTTATTTATAAAATCTTTGTTTACTATTAAGCTAATAAATACAGATAACATAAATAAAATCTGTATATATTTTTCTAAAACAGCACGATATATTTATGTAATAAGATGCACGATATGTCATAAAATTTGTGCAGGCGCGCCCGCTGGAATTTTAAATAAATATGCAGGAATATTTGAATGTCCATGATAGTGGTTACTATCTATAGTGCGCTTACATCATTACAATTTGTAATTAATTATAAGAGAAGGTGAGAATCATGTTTAATCTACGGACACCTAGTTTACTGTTCATTTCTGGAACTTTTCATTGTTTCGCCATATTTTGAAACTCATACAAAACAAGATTGGGCGCACTTCCTAACTTTAATTTTTTTCTATTTTTACAGCACTATTTTCTATTTTATGTCTTTCAGTGAATTATTCCTGATTCTGCAGTAGTTCAGTGAATTCAAAATTTCAATTTACTACAGCATAATAATGAGTATGGTTTATTCTTAAGTCATGCATATCCGTTCAGTAAATTCAATTCACTACTTGATAATAATGAGTATGGTTTATTCTAAAATCATGCATGTCCGTTCAGTAAATTCAATTCACTACTGGATAATAATGAGTATGGTTTATTCTAAAGTCATACATATTCATTCAGTAAATTCAATTTACTACTGGATAATAATATGTATGGTTTATTCTAAAATCATGCATATCCGTTCAG
>BGPR01006636.1:29785-42391 GCA_013235015.1 Araneus ventricosus | reverse complement strand
GGATAATAATGAGTATGGTTTATTCTAAAATCATGCATGTCCGTTGAGTAAATTCAATTTACTACTGGATAATAATGAGTATGGTTTATTATAAAGTCATACATATTCGTTCAGTAAATTCAATTTACTACTGGATAATAATGAGTATGGTTTATTCTAAAGTCATGCATGTCCGTTCAGTAGAACGACTCTTAATCCTGTCTTTCGTGAGGTGAGATCATTGAGGTGATAGAAAAGCTTAAGGAGCCAAGCCAGCGCCATTATCGACGCAAGACAAAGTCCCAGCGTAACAAATTCGCTGCAATCGAATACGAGGAGGAGAAATTTCAATTACTTTTTCCGCAATTTGAAAAGGGAATGCTCGAAAAAAGAAAGCCCAAGAATAAAAGAAACGGCGCCGAATGAAAAAATGGCAATTTCTTACGCCCGAGGCTTATTTCTTGGGGACAAATTGGCTTCTGGAAAACGTCGAGTCGCTGTAATTGTTGCATTGGAATTTTTCGCTTTTCATCAACTTTATGCGAGACGCCGGCGGAATTCGACGTCGATTCCGTTTAATCAAAGTCGCTCTGGTGTAATTGTTTTGCCCACTGTTGCCAGTCGGTCGGGCTTCCTTTCGCAGCTCCCGTCGGAATGTTGGAGTGGTACATCATCAGGTGGTTGGGGAGGATGAGTTGATGTAGATTTGTTGGCCCTTTTCTTTTTACTGTTACCGGAAATAAAACGGATGCTGCTCGTAAACAGATGGGGGGACGTTTTTGCTGTGAGCAAACAACCACTGCAACCAGGGTATTTTTTCTTTTGCTAAAATTTACTGTATTCGATCGCAGTTACTATATTTTAACTGAAATTCGAGAGTTCAGTTAACAGAAATTTCGATGAACAGAAATACAAGATACAAATTTTTATCATTGTTTTTGTTAAAAACAATTATGCATGTTTAATTTTATAGGATTTGAGAAGACTTAGAAGAACTAAAATATAAAAAAAATTATTTTAAAAATGTACAAACACGTATTTGGTGTATTGATGTGACAATGAATGAATAATTTAAAAATAAATAGATTTATTAACAATAAACATAATCAAATCAACTAAATTAGAGAGAAACATCAAGATGATCATCACCTTATAACAATGAGTTGATGCCGAAAGGCACAGGGCTAAAAAGAAAGTATCGCTCTTCATTACGAATGTTCATTCACTGTTCTTAATGCATTCTTCAGAAAATATGTTGCTAGATGTACCACAAAGTCATGCTTGAACATATTCTCATGACCAAGAAGGTAAGTAATCATACAAAAATTTAGGTAAATGCAATTGATTTCTGGGATGACATAAGAAATTCAGAAAATATTCTTATTAATCAGAATGTTGTTGTAGCCAATAAGGTACAAAGACCTATAAGGTATGCCGAAATGACAAGGAGACTACAGTTATATGTAAAGAAATTTTAATAACACTATTCTAATTACAATTCATGTGGAACAGTACAACTATAAATTATCGTCATTGACATTGATACACTGATCCCAGCGCGTAGGAAGCGAGTGGATGGCTCCAGTGTAGAAACTGCTGTGTCAAGCAAACACCCATTCTCACCGTCCTCTGATACCCTGACAGATGCTTGGGCACCCACTGTGCACAAACTTTTCCATAACCAAGCTTTTTCTGGATTATGTGATGCACAGTTCCTTTGCTTATCGACAGTTCAACAGCAATTTCACGTGTGATGATCTGACGATTCTGCCGCATGAGCTCATCCACAGCCGAAGTTGTGGCACTGTTGGTCACAACATGCGCCTTCCCAGGGTGTGGCAAGTCCTTGATGTTTACGAGTCCCGCCTCATAACACTGATACCATCGGAATATGGTGCACCGTGCGAGACACTGCTCTCCGCACACCTCTTTCATCCTACGATAAATTTGTGAAGCATGCTCCCCTTCTGCGAGAAGCAATTTGATAACTGCTCTTTGTGCTGATCTGGAGGAATCCATCATGCAACGAACTGCGGAAACAACTCTCCAGAAATGAGGATATTGATGCAAGGCCGTTAACTACGTAGGTGCAACTGGGAATACCACCACGCCATCTATCGGCTAGCACATTAAGTCACTGGGATTATATATGAAGCCGATACAGCTAAGGTCTCCCTTTCATTTGGGTACACTTTATAGAACAGCTGATATTTGGATAGCTGACACCATACGTATGTAATTGCAAATCTACCTCATAAAAATGTATATTCGTATACAAAAAACGAAACTAAATTTTTATTCATTTTTGGACAAAGTAGTCTCTAATGTCTTTTTGAACATAATCTTTTGCCGAAGCACTCTTAAAATAATGTTCACATTTACTCAAAGAGGTAAAAATTTCCTCAAGAATATTAGGAATACATTTTAATTGCCTTCTATTCTGTATCCCCATGTGGAAAGAGGTTTGTATTAAAAATGTTAAGAGTTTAGGTCAGATGACTCGAATTAATAGCATTTGATGAAATCGTTTTTGGTCTTGCGTCTTAAAATTATTGCTGCAGTAGTAGTAGTATTTATTTATTTAACCCTCCTCAGCTTCACCTACCTACCCAAGCTGGTGTACGGTGCATGAAATCCGCCATGAAAGATTCATAAACATAAATGTCATAACACATAAAAAAGCATATTTACGGATCCTACTATGGTTTGGATTGAGGTCGCTTTTCATTGGCTCTCAGCGTCACATGACTTCGCTTGCTTCTGAATGATGTCATACGAGCGCGCTTAGTTTGGATTTCGATTTTTGTCTTAGCTATTATATCATGGAAAAAAAATTATCTTTTAATTACGATTATTTGGATATTTCTAAAGGGAATAATGAGTTCAAGATAAAGATAATTTTGGTTTCTCCATGATACAATAGCTAAGACAAAAATCGAAATCCAAACTAAGCGCGCTCCTATGACATAATTTAGAAGCAAGCGAAGTCACGTGACGCTGAGAGCCAATGAAAAGCGACCTCAATCCAAACCATAGTAGGATATGCCAAATATGCCATAAAAACATAATGTCATAAAGCAAAACATGCATGTCATAATTAACCCTTCGACTGCCGAATTTTTTAAAAACTCTAATTAGATGCAACGTTCGCAAACATATCCAAATACGGTTGAAAAAAGCAATTTGATTTATGTGCTAAGCTTTATTAGTATAATACTACTCAACGTTGTAATAGCTCTAAGTAAACACAATAACTTGCGAAACTCGCAGGATGCAGCAGAAAATTGATTTACTTCCAACCCGTGGAAATCGCGGGATAAGCAGTCAGAGAGTTAGCACAATGTCAAAAAATTGAAAGCAGCATTGAAATAATTTCGTGTCAACATATGATGAAAGCTAATAGTTACCTATTGTGATAATCAAGTATTCAAGTAAGGCAATTTCAACAAGTTTCTCGAGTTTATTTCAAGGAGGTGAGGATTATAAATCTATTTCGAAAATATTTTTTGTGAAGACTTAGATTACTTATGCATTGAATATCTAACAAGACAAAAAAAGTATGAATAACTAAAAGTCAAAAAAAGGATGAATATCTAAAAGACAAAAAAGCATAAATATCTAAAAGACAAAAAAAGGCTGAATATCTGAAAGACAAAAAAGGATGAATATCTAAAAGACAAAAAAGGATGTAACAAGACAAAACAGGATGAATATCTAAAAGACAAAAAAGGATGAATATCTAACAAGATAAAAAAGGATGAATATCTAAAAGACCGAAAAAGGATGAATATCTAAAAGACCGAAAAAGTATGAATATCTAAAAGACAAAAATTAATAGAAGCATTTTAATTGGTGTGCGCAAGTGCAGCATCATCCAGGAAAAAATTGCTCTGTTTAAAAGACTGTTTTTAATTCCTTCTTCGTGGATAAATGTTTTTCTTTCCAATACATTCCGGAATCGGTTCAGGCCTTAAGAGGATATTAAATATCAGACCTTAAAGTCTTTTTCCTCTACAGGAAACCTATTCCATTTTTGAATTTGCATGGATGTTTGGCCTATGATGAAGTCATCCGGCAGAATCTTACTTCTTATCGTTGTCTGCTATTATTTTTAACTCCTCCACAATTTTAATTCCCTTTATTAGTATTTTTAATTATTTTATTACTTATGCATGATCGTGCAATATGATTGGTGGTGAGAGAGGCTGGTGGCAACCAATTACCAGTCAATTCCCTAGGTCATCTGCTGAGGAAATAAATTTCTTTAACTTTTTTTCATTTCAATCCCTTATGTTTTCCACAATTATCAACATGATTTTTGCATGCTACCAGGGGTAAGCATACCATAGGCTGGGTTTAGTTTAGTTTAATTATATTAATGTCCCGTTTTAAAACAATGCGAGGGCTATTTTGGAACGGACCAAGTCACTCTGAAGCGCGGTCAAATGACGAGGACGACACCAGAGCTGGCAGCCCCTCTCCAAACTTCCACACCAAAACCTGCGGGAGGAAGTTTGACCAACTACTTATGATCTATCGTGCAATAGATATGCATACACGGCGACCCTTCCGTGGAATCAGGTTTCGAACTTGGAACCCTCTTGTCCTGAGGTCGAGACCTTATCTTTAGGCCACCGCGGCCTCACCATAGACTGAGAATCTTTGAACTTAGGCATGATTCCAAGGTGGATCAGTTTTCGAGTTAAATGTAACTTAAGTTCCTTAAGTTACATTTAATTCGAAATTCGGTTAAGGAAACGATTGTTTCATAAATTAGTAAACCAGTAGGTATTGAAAACACAAACTGAATATTTGTGTTTTGTCACCTTTAACCACACAATGCGGTTGATCAGAAACTGCTTTTAAGACGAAATGCCTTTCACTTAAAAAATAATGAATTAGGTATTGAAAACAAAAACTGAATATTTGTGTTTTGTCACGAAAAACCAGACAATGCGACTGATCAGAAACTGCTTCTAAGACGAAATGCCTTGCACTTAAAAATTGATGAATTAGGTATTGAAAACACAAACCGAATATTTGTGTTTTGTCACGAAACACCAGACAATGCGACTGATCAGAAACTGCTTCTAAGACGAAATGCCTTTAACTTAAAAAATGATGAATTTGGGATTGAAAACACAAACTGAATACTTGTGTTTTGTCACGCAAAACCAGACAATGCGACTGATCAGAAACTGCTTCTAAGACGAAATGCCTTTCACTTAAAAATTGATGAATTAGGTATTGAAAACACAAACTGAATATTTGCGTTTTTTCACGTAAAACCAGACAATGCGGTTGATCAGAAACTGCTTCTATGACAAAATGCCTTTCACCTGAAAATGATGAATTTCGGTGGCATTTTTCATCATACACGCGGAGAATCGGCCTGAGTGGTTCAGTGTTATGTTAAGCAAACGAAATTGCCATAATATGAATAATGCAGATAAAAATTTTATAAATAAAAATTATGATTGTGTCTGACAGAAAAGATTTTAAGGTTATGATTTTCGATTTCAATTTGACTTCAGAGCCACTTGTATGGACCCGAAAACCAAACATTACTCACAAACCTATTATGACAATACCTATACCGCTTTTCTAGCCAATAAGGACAATGCATTTACAAAAAATTAATTTTATTTACGAATTTTTAAGATTTTAAACATCGAGATCAATTAATAGAAAAGACAGCATACGAATTAATAGCGAAAACTCAGATTTATCATTTAAATTTCCTCTCATAAACAATATTTTTACAAATAGAGTTCTGAGATTACTGCATAATAATTTGCATGCAATTTGTTTGAATGAAAGATTGAGAAATCCGTACCTCACTTACTCGATCCACAATACTTTGAGAAGACTTTTAACCTTAAATAAATATAATTATGCCATAATGAAAATTTTTACTCGTTTCACTCAAAATTAAAAATATAGCGATAAATTTCAAAGTAATTTGCAGTATGTTATTACTAAAGATTTAATATTAGAGACATTCTTTAAATTTTTAGTAAAAGATTCAAATGCTGTAATAGAATTCTAGACAATTAAACAGTTTTGAATACAGAGTAAAAATGCTCTAACTTGCTTTAAAAATGAATATTTCTTACAATATTTTTCGCAATCACTTTCAGATGTAGAACATTCGAATTGAATGTTTAATAATTAATAATAATATCCTTCATTTCTTAATCCTTCAATTTAATTGAAAAAGTCCTTGGTGCTCAGTGGCATTGGAACATGCAGCTTGTATTACATATAATATTTATTTATTTAAATTAAACAGGATTTGAATCTTCATAGATTACATTTATTACTGAAATGAATTTAATTAATTCAGTTGTTCCCACTGCCTTAAAGTTTAGTTTTCATGTAAGGAATGAACGACTTAAAATGGTTAATGAATTGCGAAGTAGTCTAGTCTCAGTTATCTATCCTATTAAATTCGAAGGTAAATAAACGCCCTTCTATCTTCTTACGAACCACTGAATCCTGAAACTAGTCGTAAGTACCAAAAGATGGAAAATAATCCAAAGAATTCATTTCGACTATTTAAATTCCGAAATTGTACTTAGTTATAAAGATATTAATTAAAGACGTCAAAATGACTGAATTCACGTGCTGCCATCTATTGGCAGCATGGTGAATTCATTCACGCCGGATTCTTTCCCCCCTTATTATTAGTTTTCACATCCGGTATTGCATTTTTTTATTTATTTAACGGAAGTTGGTATTTCTTTTTGAGCGAGCTTCTGTGTTTGGATTTATTAACAATGAAAAAAAATCATTTTCATGCTTTTTTCTTTCTTTTTTGTATTAAAGTGTTTAACTTCGTAACGTTTGTTAGGAAAAGTGACAATTTTTGTTAAAGTGACAATATTTGTTGATTGTGGATTAAAACGGAGGCGGGGCATATGAAAATATATGGATCCCAAGGTCTCACGTGATCTCACTTCTCTCCGCCCGGGAATATCCTATTAGCCGTGATAGCCCGTATAACGCTGGGCCACACAGCTAGTAATCAATTAAAAGACACCAACATTTTGCAAAAATAAATAAGAATATTAAACATATTTTTTTAAGAATTATACTTGGTTTTCTGAAGTTGAGGTTAACATAACTAAACAGCTGTAAAACTCTCTTCCCAAACATAAGACTAGTGATGCAGGAAAGCGACATTACAAATTTGCAACAATATACATACTAGTAATTACAGTATAGACGTATTATAAAAGTGATTGGAAGTAAGAAATATCAACTATAGATGCAATTTTACGATTGAAAATTGAATAGTTTTGAAGGTTGTACGGCATTCTGTAATTTTGGAACTGTACTGCAATTTCGAGAATTTTTTAACCAAACTGAAAATAAGTGCAAACTAATTACCAATTCCAAATTTTTTAAAGAACACTTCTTATTGTCAAATATCCACAACTATTGAGAAGAGAGAGCGACTTTTTTTTTATAGAGAAGTGTTATTGCATGTTGTTCAGTTCATGAAGTGGCAAGCCAGTTAACGTTACGTATCTGCCAATAATTACTCTGCATTCAAATCATCTACCAATGCCTTTTCAATAGATTCCCAGTTCTCCTCAGACAATGAATTTCTTCTAGTTCACGTTTAGTTATGTTAACCTCACGTTGACTCACGTCTCATTTTTCCATTTTCCAAGAAGCTGAAATGATTGAGAGATTTTAATGATTGGTTGGAAATAAAATAGTGATTGGTTGGTTTCGAAATGATTGCGCGATCATTGGACAAACCTTTTTTCCCCTCAATTCATTCTCGTCCTGTGGTTCTGCTACTGGTTCGTCTTCGTATTCGCCCTTATTATTTACTAGCCACCTTTGTCAACCAGTTGGTTTAGCGGAATTATAGGTTAAATTTTTTTATTTGTAGAGTTTGTGCCTGGATCAAATTATTGTATAGGGTGGTCATAAATTATTGAACACATTTCAAAAATTAATAAAAAAACTAATAATGTTACAACTGCGTTTTTTTAAATGAGAAAGCAAATAAAATTTTTTCCAGACTGGTAGCGTACCATTACGGCGTTCTAAAGCCGGTAGCATACTACGCCTTTTTCCACCGTCTACAGTGGACGGTTCCTCTCAGAAACCGGTTTTTCACCACCGATATCAACGGCGATTGGTCAGTACTCTCAGTTAGAAGAGCAAAACTCGTGCTCTCTAATGGCAAATGCGTCCGTGTGCTATGGGCTTTAATTTGCTACAGCGGGAGATTTCCATACGCAATGACTACCTATAAGCAGAAGCCAACGCGCGTTTTCTGGTTTCCTTCGTTTAATTTTTCTTGGATATCTCTAAAGCTATTCAGTTTTCGAATTACAATTGATTTAACACATTAAAGAACGTGAAATTTCCTACAAATTCATGTTTTAAATTTTCTTCTATCTTTACTAGTTTCGCAGATAATGGGTGTCAACCAGCGGGAGTGTTCTCCCCTAAACTTTCACGTATACTTCCCAAAAAAGGTGCCGTTTCTCCTTCCCCCGCGTGGCTAAAAAAATTCGAACCTACTGTTATCCAGAATCCAATGACTATCAGAAGGTTTTGCATTATAGTGATTGAAAAATATCTAGGTAAAGAATCAAATTCAAAGTGATGCCTGCCGATTAAAACGCATATCTATCGCAAACTGCTAGGTTTCACTCTTGCCGTCTCAAGGACAAACTGACGTAATTCGCTCCTTTCGCCTGCACAGAAGATTGCTTCTAATACACATGCGCGTGGAGATAACGGATTGGTTTCAATAGTAAATTATACAGACCGACAGACAGTCAACCCTTTGACGGATTTGGTCCAAAATTGTATACGGACCTACATTCACGACGATAAAACTGTGTACCAAATTTTATCCATCTAGCTATTCAAATTTTTGAGTTATAGTGTTCACATGACTTCGGACATACAGACAGACAGACTTCCCGTTTGTCCAAAATTTGATAGAAATCTACAAATTATGTTTAAAGACCACATACCAAATTTCATCCCTGTAGCTGTAATAGTTTTCGAGTTATCGTGTTCACAGGCACAGAGACAGACATAATTCCAAAATTGTGTTTTCGGACTCATGGTGGTCTAAAACGTGGAGATTCGTCAAAATCTCGAGCTCGAATTTTTTGACGATTACAATACTTTCTCTTTGTATACTTCGTATACGAGAAAGTAAAAATGGGAGATGTCCAATAATTTACGACCATCTAGACCACCGTAACGGCGTGTTACCTATCTGAAATTTTTTTTTAAAAATGTTCATTTCAAAAAACACTTAGTTGTAACATTATGAGTTTTTTTTTATTAATTTTTGAAATGGGTCCAATAACTCATGTATATTCAGAGTTATAAAGGTCTCTAATCTGTTAATAGTATTTTATGTAAGAGTATACGAGAAAGTAGAAGGAAGAATTCCCTCTGGCTTATTTTGTAAATATGCTTTTAGTGACGAAATTAAAGCATAAGAATTTCATACAATTGCATTAGAAATAGGAGAATATTCAGTAGATCGTTAATGTTATGCATTTTGGTTTATTGTTTTTCTGTTGCGCTGTGAAGAAAGATAAATTTTCGTGCCAGCGCAAAACATTCAGCATGTTTCTGATAACTAAATCCATTTATACGTAAAACATTTTCAGAAAATAATTGAATGCCAAAGATTTAATTTGCTCTTTAAACTGATTTCGACAAACTCTTCGGTATATTTTTGTATCGAGTGTTAAATTTATTTATATCGTATCTTCGCGTGAAATGATAAACAATTTCTATTCTAGGAATAATTCAGCAGCGCAGGATACAATAACAAAAAAGTTAGAGATTTCCATTAAAACCTGTGTAAAATAACATCAAAAACCTTTTCTTAAAATTACATTTTACACCCAACGTAGTAAAATAACAGTCTGAAAAAGGAATAAACTAAACAGATCAATTTAGAATTTTTCATTCAGATATGCAATTGAAAATAAACTCAGATTTTTTTTAACATCGGGTGGAATTGCTTAAAATGTGAAAAGGTTACAAGTAGGGGTTGTTTATGCTCTAAGACAGATAAAAAAATTAATGAATTGAATGAGGTAACCTTTCCGACATTTTAAAGTAATTTGATAATGAAATATAATGACATATAAGAACAAGAGATAGTTAGTTAAATTATTTAAGACAAAACTAACAAGCGACTCGAATTAAAACATTTTTCCCCTTTCCTCGGTTTTGGAATCTGTCTTAGAATAATAAAGCTCTCTGATGGGTAACATCCGTCAAATAAAGATCGTCGGTAAACGTGTATTTGAACACGGTCATTCAAAAACACAATGAGTTGGATGAACAAAATTCGAAATGTGATCTTTACTCCAAAATTGTAGATTTTTTGACGCGAAAACGTCTTTCCGCTCGTTACAGTGATAGTCGGTCGAACTTTCTTGTGTGACAAAATACCGTCAGATTCGAATCGCTAATAACTACCAGACTAATAAGGCGATTTTAGTTCAGCCAAATTACTCTTTTAGTGAAACCATAGGTCAACAATGATTCTAAAAAGTAAGTACCTTTTAAGTAAATTTTTTTAAAATAATATTTTATATAGACCAAATGTAGTCACTTTAAAACTTTCTAATACTTTTTACATATTCTTTTCGACGTGAAAACGTCTTTCCTCTCGTTACAGTGATTAGTCAGTCGAACTTTCTTGTGTGACGAAATATCGTCAGATTTGAATCGATAATAGCTATGAGAATAATAATGCGAAAAGAATAGTTGACCCCACAACGGATAGATCATATCTGTAAGAGTTTGTCGCAAAGTATTTGTTTTGCCTGTGACGTCATCGTACCAGTGTAGGCGCATGCGCGTGATTGTTATGAATTAGTTTTATGTAAGGTTATAAAAAAGTGTAGCGTGGAAACGCGTTTAGCTAGGAGGAGGATTCTGGTGTCATTTTAAAGAGCTTGAGGAGTATTACTAGGACCCAAAGTGAGACAATAAAAATATTTATTAGAATATAAGTAAAAATCGGTATTAAATTGAAAATTTCAAACTCCGCATCTTTTTTTATTATAGCACGCAGCGTTTTTCGAATTGTACGAAACTTACAGAATACTGGACAATACGTAAAAGAAACATCGTATTAAAATTTGAATATTACGGGAAATATGAGCATTTGTAGTAAATAATGTTTTACTGCGCATACGCGAAATGTAGTTCTATATACTGTCAACAGATGGCGCCATCAAAAGCTACTCTAAAAAACATAAGAAAGGCGTAGGTCGGGTCCACGCCGTAGAGTTTTCATGAAAACGTCGGGATAAAATAATGAAACAAGTGTTTCGTATTAATATGTAATTCAATTATCAATCTCTTTAATACAATATTTACTCAGAGTAGTATAATGGTTACAGAACAGATAAATCAGAAGCCAGCACAGACCCTTGTTACATGCGATAAACTTGTGACTTATCTATTCTGTGACCATTATACTCCTGTGTGTAAATATTGTATTAAAGAGATTGATAATTGAATTACATATTAATACGAAACACTTGTTTTATGATTTTATCCCGACGTTTTCACGAAACATCTAAAGCGCGGACCCGAACTACGCCTTTCTTATGTTTTTCTTCACCAAATTTGGACCAAATTTGTTTCAAAATACATTCGCCTCTTTATGCGACGAAGATTCGCCGTGGTCTCGAGGTAAGGCCTGGGCTTCATGGCCGGAAGGTTCCAGGTTCGAGATCCGCCGTGTATACGGACTTATTACACGTTAAATCATACGTAGAGGACCAAACGTTGTCCCGCTGGTGTGGTATGGAAGTTTGGAGAGAAGGTGCCATCTCAGGTATCGTTCTCGTCATCTGAGCGAGGTTCGAAATGACGAGGTCCGTCCCAAAATAGCCCTCATGTTGCTTCAAAACGGGACGTTAATGTAACTAAGCTAAGCTTAACTCCTTATACGACTAAGCTAAATCCGCAACGCGCCAACTTGTGGAAGTAATGTAAAACGGGGTAGCTAAGGTTCTGGAGCTAAAATATTCGACAGAATGGTTGTGAAATTTTATTAACACTTTCATTGTTTATCGGAGTACAATATATTTTTCCAGAAAAGTAGCAGTTTCATTACTTATTTTATCCATGATTTTTATATAAAAAAAACTCGAACTACCCCGTTTTACTCCACTAGTGGGGTGAAACCGGGTACGCATGTTAACGTTATGGGAAATGAGGAAAACTCGATTTTCAGTAGAAAATTTGCAGTCATTTTTATTTTATACGACAATTTAAGAATATTAATTACAAAATTCACATGCAAAGCAGTTGTCTTCTTCCTCCGCGCCACTGCAACTTTCATGGGCACAACTAAGGCAGTTTTACATTGGATTAATCCTTCTTCTTTATTTAAAATAGAAAATTCATCATTAAAATATAAACAATCAACGTCTGTTGTATTTTTATCGTCTTAATCGGAGGAGTTATTAATACTGACTATCCGGTCTTACGCCACTTGGATTTACCCCGAGTGCAGAGGTTATAAAAAAAGAACTAGAAGTGCGCGATTATTGGAGTAAATCCTTATTGTTTGATAGGGTGTAAATCCTTATTGTTTGATAG
>BGPR01006636.1:0-19288 GCA_013235015.1 Araneus ventricosus | reverse complement strand
GTCATGTACTACCTTGAGAGTGGTTACTAAATAAACTAGTAAAAGATGCAGGGTAAAGGTTTCTCCACCAAGGGCACATCACCACTTCGTAAAGTTATATTTAGCCTTTGTTAAGAGTTACTTTGACAAACCTCTCGATTCTTTATTCGAGCTTAACAGGATTCATCTGCTAGTTAAGGTTATCCGCTCGCTATGTTTGCTTATTGTCATTCGAGATAAGCAGAGAGTCGTTCGAAGAAACTCACGGTGGACGCTCATCGTAGAATGGAACAAAAATTCTTTACTGGGTCGGGGATAGAGACTGGAGAAAGAAACAATAATAATTAATGAAGTAAAGAAGAGCTGGTCCTCGTAGGAGAGAGTTAAGCCTCTCAATTACTACTGGTCAAGATTGTGAGCTAAAGAATGACCTTCTGCTGATCTTTTTCTATTTCTTAAAACAACTGCATGTTAATCCACCTGATTGGACGAGTGGGGGCAGAAGAAAGGATTGCTTTATCGATAAAAAAGAGACGCTGGAGATGTCGTTACTTGACGATGCGAGGAACAAGGTATCTTGGAGATAGGGAGTTTTTTCTGAGGGGTGAAAGTGATGCAGTTGTAGCGAAGAACGAATACTGAGATCCTATAAAGCTTTTTTTATATCCCTTTCAAGATGTGTAAATGCCACTGGAATTTCAGTACCCTTAAATGCCTTTTTTTTAAATCTTTACCTTTAAGCAAGAGTTGGATACTGATTTTTAATAATATTAAACATCAAAATGTGGGTATGAAATAATCAAATTTTAGATTCAATAATAGAAAGTAGTTCCATGAGACGAATTTCCATTATGTTACTTGCAAAGGAATCGCAAATAATTGTTATATTTTCTCCAATATATTTTTGTTTCATACTGTAATTTTGAATGCTTTTTTGTCTTTTCGTTCTAAAGTTCTTCTTACATGATGTAGTTTTCTATAAGAATTTATATTAGTTCCAATTACAATTATTTATATTTAGTATAGAAATTAATCTTAATCAATTAATGCCAAGATTCATTTAAAACTAAAATTCCAATTTATTTCTATTAAATTATATATAAAACACCAAGATTAAGTTAACTGTGAAGTAAAACTAAAATCGGTGGAAAAAATACTTTTATTTTTATTTTTTTTAGAAAAAAATATTTAAAAAATAGGTAGAAAATAATTTTTTAAAACTTTTTTTCATAAATATTAAAGAATTTTAAAATATAGTTAAATAACAAAAAATAAAAATCACTTTTTAATCCCTGGCATTGCCTCAAAAATTAAACAAAGGAAAAATAAAAAAAAATTAAAAATGACGACAATCTGACTTCAAAATCTGATTAACTTTTGGCTCATGACTTTTGAAAACTGTTTAGACTTCAGAGACAAACAAAAAAAGATACAATGGATTGCATTCGTTTGGGCCATGAAAGTGAAATGTAACTGTCCTATAAATAGGATTCGAGGCACTAACGGGTTAAACACTCCGGAAAGCCAGATGAATCCATTCATTGTAAAGCATTAATTAGCCTTTAGTGAGAAACAATCCAGCCCTAAGGAAGACAACGGGCAAAAGTAAGGAGGGCACATAGAACCCCTTCACAACTTATATGACCCTTCGGGCACCATATATTCAATTTACAAAGCATTTAAAACACATTTTACAAAGAATCAAACGATTTTTAACAGCTTAAAAAGCTTAACAAAGTTTAAATAGTTTCAGAGCACGTTGAATTTTACAAGCAAAGTGGTGAAATTACGAAAAATAATTGTAGTAATAACAGTTTAGTTATATTAACGTCGCGTTTTGAAGCAACACGAGGGCTATGTTGGGACGGACCTCGTAATTTTGCATCTCGGTCAAATGACGAAGACGACACCTGAGCTGGCACCCCATCTCCAAACTTCCGCACCACACCAATGGGAGGACGTTTGCCCCCTACGTATAATTTAACGTGCAACAGGCCCAATACACGACGGATCTTCAGTGCAATCGGGTTTTGAACCTGGAACATTCCTGCCCCGAAGCAGAGACCTTATCACTAGGCCACCGCGGCCTCGTAATAAAAATAGTTTAAGAAATAATTAGCTTCAAATAGCAATGAAAACTATAAAGAAGTTTAGTTTTACGAATATTGTGTTAAAAATATTTTATCATGACATCTAAAACAAGCCAACAGCGAAAAACACAACGACAGAAAACAGAAAAAAGCCTATATGTATAAGAGGTAAGATTTTAAACCCTTCTTTTCATACTTTGTTTAAAAGACTGTTTTTAATTTCTTCTTTGTGGATAAATGTTTTTCTTTCCAATATATTCCGGGATAGGTTCAGGCCTTAGAGGAAATTCATATTAAATTCAGAACTGAAAGTCTTTTTCCTCTGCAGAAAACCTATTCTGGTTTGGAATCTGCATGGATGAATGGGCTCTGGTGACGTTATCCACCGGATTCTTACTTCTTATCGTCGTTTGTTACTATTTCTGTATTTTTAACTCTTTCACAATTAAAAATTCCCTTAATTCGTATTTATGTCTCTATCTATATATAACACTTAATTTTTACACATTGAGAGACAATTAGTGAAAACGTACTAAAATGTAAAATTTCACGGAATCTCAGTTTCTCAAAAAGAGTAGAGAAATTATCAACAATATCTAGGATTTCATAAATAAATAATAAAATATAAAAAATATAGAATTAAGCCACATGGTAATTATACGCAGATAAATAATTTAAATTTTAAACCTCCTTCATTCACCCCAATATTTTAAGTCTTCCAAATAGAATAAAAGTCCTCAGATGTCAGAGATTTATAAAAGATAAGTTCAAGAGCATTATCAAAAATAGACCGTTTATCGTTTGATTTTCAAAAAATTCTTGAAATTTCTATCATTATCAAAAAGATAATAAAGACATAATTAAACTTGTAGAGCCGAAACCCAAAATTTATGACATGAAACAAAAATCATACAATGAAAATATTATGAACTTTAAAAAGAAAACATTAGAAAATGGGACTAAATCTTAGTTCACTCAACTAGAAAAATTAGAATAAATTTAAAAATAAAATCATAACTTAAACTTTAAACAAGAACAACAAAAAAATTATTTATAAACAATAAAATTTTGAAAATAAAATTTATATAATGTTTTAATAGAGAGCAATTGCAGCAACAAAACAGAAAACAGAGAACAATGAAAATCAATATCATTCAAACAAAGCCAAAAAACAAAGATAAACTCAGAGGTAATCGAAAAAAAGCAAACAAGAAATCCATTCTAGTCCATTTTTTGAAGGGCTAAGGACATTATTTGAAATGAATTGAAGATAATAATTGGGAAATTTTTCTGTAAGAAGCTCGCATTACGCCAATCTTAGCTTCTCTTAGCCCGAAATTTCCCAATCAAAAGACAAAGGAGATCTGCACACCAAAAAGCATATTTTCAAAAGAAGAGAAGGAAAAACAAAAACATACACATCAAAACGCTAATAAGATTGATTAAAATTATCAGCCATCTGGCTATATTAAAATTAGCCATTAGAAATAAAAACTTACCCTATGCCCATAGTTGAGAAAAAAGAGAAAAAGTTCTTTACGTAATCACAAACCCACGCTACTTTTTAAAAGGAGTAACTAATATGCTGCAAAATATTTCTATATAATCAAAAAACCCAAATTTATGTTAATATATTTTAAAATTATAAAAAAAACAATCCTAGAAACAAATTTAATTCCCAGAATTCACTATTTGATAACGAGTTTGTGCTGAAATTTTAAAATTCTTTCTGATCTTGAATTGATCAATTATTGTTTAAAACATCACTGAAACTAAGGAGGGGTAAAACCTACCGGTTTAAACCGAAAACCGTTTTTTTTTGTTTCGGTTAACCGGTTTTTTCGGTAATTTTTTTTGTCCCAGTTATAGCCGGTTATTTATTTTAAATGCAATAACCGGGTAAAAAACCCGGGAAAGTCAAGTATCAAAAGATAGGTTCGAGTTATGAAGTTTTGAATTTCATCATCTTAGACCAATCAACAGCCACTGCTTCCTCGAGGCGAACATTGAAATGGTTTAAAACAGTCATAGTCAAGCTTTCATAACTCGATTAGTTTTGGTCGCAGAAGAAGCGGAACATTTTGTTTAAAATTTTAGTGTGGAAAAATATTTTTATAGGTATGATAAATAGGACTGGGGGAATATAAAAATGTTTAGACATAATTATTTTTATTATTATACATATAGACGCAAACAACACAAAATACGATTATTTACGTCTGTAATCTCTAATTTTTTTATTTGTCTACAATACTTAATACAATTCTTAAAATTTTGTCTGCAATACTTACTTATTGTATTAATTACTCATTTATTATTATTACTTATTGTATTAATCACTCATTTATTATTATTGCTTATTGTATTAATAACTCATTTATTATTTATTGTATTAATTACTCATTTTTTATTATTGCTTGTTGTATTAATTACTTATTTATAATCAATTAATTACTTATTTATAATCATTACTTATTACATTAAATACTTATTTATTGATATTAATTATTGTATTAATACTCACTTTTCGTATATTATTATTAATAAAACATTTTGTCTACAAACATTGTTTCTTTTTTTTTAAACCGAAAACCGTTTACTTCAAAAACCGGTTATTTTGAGCGGTTTTAACCGCCCGGTTAAACTGGTGGTGAAAAAAACAGGTATAACCGAAAGCCGGTTATTTTGAGCGGTTTTAACCGCCCGGTTAAACCGGAGGTGAAAAAAACCGGTTCTTTTGAGCGGTTTTAACCGCCCGGTTAAACTGGAGGTGAATAAACCAGATATAACCGAAAACCGGTTCTTTTGACCGGTTTTAACCGCCCGGTTAAACCGGAGGTGAAAAAAACCGGTATAACCGAAAACCGGTTCTTTTGAGCGGTTTTAACCGCCCGGTTAAACTGGAGGTGAAAAAACCAGATATAACCGAAAACCGGTTATTTTTGCAATAACTACCATCCCTAACTGAAACTGTATACATTTATTTTCGTCTGGAGGTTTTATTAGATGAAATTCAGATATATAAATATAGCCAGAAATATATTGTAACTTAACCTACTCTACCCATACTTCCACAAGAATAAAATTTAGTCGGATCAGTATAAAAACAATTAAGATAAGCAATAAAAGGACCTGTCTGGTAATAAAATATATCAAGTACGAGGATGGATCATTAAAAAAGATTAAAAAGGTAATAAAAATTATTTATTAACATTAGACATTAAATTCAAAAGGGAAATAAGAAGCATATTTGCCAATGACCTTCCTTCATAATCACCAAATCTATTTAGGCATTTATCTGAACGCAGGACCAACATGTTTATCCCGGCTTGGCAGAAATCACGCCCTTGCCCGTTTTCACATCACTATCTGAAGAGAACCTTGTTCCAGATAAAAATTTTCCTTCAATTTCGGAAAAAGGAAATAGTCACTGGGCCATCGTGAAGCCATCCGACACAAACTCCCTGGCATGTTGAGTGATGGTGTTATCCTTTTGCATGACAATACCCATATTGCTCGCAGAACTCAAGAATTGCTGGAAAAGTTCAACTGGGGAGACTGAAGCCACCCTCCATACAGTTCAATTCTGGTTTCCAAACACTATTCTGGAACAAGGTTCTCTTCAAACCGTGATGTGAGAACAGGTGCCGAGAACTGGCTCAATGAGCAGGGACGTCATTTCTACCAATCCGGGATAAACTAGTTGGTCCTGCGTTCGGATAAATGCCTAAATAGATTTTGTTAATATGTAGAAAAGTTATCGGCAAGTATACCTCTTAATTCCCTTTTGAATTTTCTGTCTATTGCAGATAAATAATTTTTTGTTACCCTTGTAACCCTTTTTTGGATCCATCCTCGTAATTTATAAGGAGTCAGCACTTCAAGACCAGAATATCTGCAAATTTCAAAAAAGTTTTCTTTTAACTCTTTTTCTATATTCGGAGACATAGCAAAAAATTTGCAGTTTTTTAAAAAAAGTCTTGTTTTATATTTTTGCTGAAACATTAATAAGGCGTGAGAATGTCTAAGAATGAAGCTTATCTCATTAGATAATTTCGCAAAGAGACATTTGTGTTCGCCTAATTTTGCAATGTTATTGGCACGTGCTTTCAACCAGGATAAGCTGACAGGATAAGCCGAGAAATTAGGCTCATTATTGATTCGAAGTTCGAAACTGAATAAAATATCAGTTAATTCAAGTTATCGAAACATATTTCGACTGGAATTTATAATTAAGTGCACTGTAGGATTCTACATTTAAATCTTCATGCGAAACAGAATCATAATGAAGAAATAATGTATTTGTAAGTAAGAATTCAGAATTGAAGTACAAATTTTATTTTTCTGCTCATAGATATCAACCAAGAACACAGATGGGAATATTCTTATAGATAGAGATTTCAACTAGAGGGAGGACTTTTTGCATCAGGAATTTACCTGATATCAAATACAGAAGACAACTGCTTAGTTCAGTTTACAGTTTGATGCTGCAAGAGGTAATATTTTGACCATGCTGTGCGAATCTAATAGTTAAGTTTGGACTCGGACTCATCTGTACATAATTAAGGGACTTGTGAAAATGATCCAGTATCCATGGTTTAGGTTGTTAGTTATTGAAAAATCATGGTACAAGACCAATATCCATATTTAAACAAGAGAATAAATTACTGCGGGTTTCTATGTTACAGAGTTATAATGTGGAATTTTATTAGCCAATGCAGAAAGCGTAGTTAAAATTTTTTTGTATGTAATGCATTCTTTAAATATTAAAAAAATAAATGGGCATTTATTTCAATAGAAATTCTTTACTTGTCGTGCAATACGCAGATACAAAATTCTGCGTATAGTACAACAGGGTAAAGAATGACTATAATGCTTCCCGCCACACCAATATAAAACATTCGGCCCTCATCCAGGTCTAGCATGCTACAGATCTGCGCATATTTCCTAATATTTGGTAAGAATAGGTCTCAAAACTATACAAACAATCACTATAGCGTATGATATAAGTGTGCAGGAGCATGCTTCCCACCACACCAATATAAAAATTTCGATCCTCATACAGGTCTAGCATGCTCCAGATCTGCGCATATTTCCTAGTATTCGGTAAGAATGGGACTCAAAACTACAGAAAAAATCACTATAATTCTTCCCGCCAAGCCAATATAAAACGTTCGACCCTCATCCAGCTGTAGCATGCTACAGATCAGCGCATGCTGAATTTTCTAATATTTTGAATATGCTGAATTTTCTAGAATTTTCTAATATTTTGTAAGAATGGGTCTGAGAACTATACAAACAATCACTATAGCGTATGGTATAAGTGTGCAGGAACATACTTCCCACCACACCAATACAAAAAGTCCGATCCTCATCCAAGTATAGCATGCTCCAGATCTGCGCATATTTCCTAATATTCGGTAAGAATGGGACTCAAAACTACAGAAACAATCACTATAATGCTTCTCGCCACACCAATACAAAACGTTCGACCCTCATCCAGGTCTAGCATGCTACAGATCAGCGCATATTTTCTAATATTTGGTAAGAATGGGTCTCAAAACTTTGATCTTGCCATCAGCAAGCCAAGATACTATCAGTAAGCCATTACGGCCATAAAATGGCATGAAAAGACCAACTAACTTACTGCAAAAAAGGAATGAATGGTAACGGAATTTAGTAGAATACATTTTATCTTCTTTCGATGAAAAAAAATTGACCGAGTCAGTTAGACTGGAAAAAAATGACGGATCTTCCGAGATTTATGGCAAAGATAGCAATATTTCCCGCAGAAAACTACTCAAGAAAGAGAACTAATTATCTGTATTTCGATTTCAACCATGGGCAGCGTAGAAGATTTGCGAGTCATGAAATCCATAAGAGCCATTTGCAGCAGTCTCCCATGATGCTTTCGTCGATAAAACAAGGAGGTAAGAATTCAACGGTAATTAAATTCTTCGAGGTAAGAAAAAGAATCTTTAAATTTGATTAAATGTCGTCTGAATATCATTCTAAGCTGAAACGCAAGGTTTTTGATGGCCATCTACATATAAATAAGTCTCTCTATTGTTGATTCTTATACTCTGTTAGTTAGCAATCGCCAATAAAATATTAAATTCGTGCTTAAATTATACTTATTATCATGTGTAACAGGGTATTGTTTGGAATAGAATGTGGGTGGTGTCTTAAGGCGACCAAGGTCTTCTAAATAATTTTTTTAGAATTTTCAACTAATCATTTTGAAATTTCGCAGACATTAATAACATCACTATATAAGACAACGCACAAAATTTTATTGCAATATATTTTTTAATTCCGGAGTTATGGGCATAAATATAATTTTTAATATTAATTAATGCCCTTTATGGTAAATGTTCCATGCGCTTCAATTTTTGATCAAATTTCATGACATTTTATATAAGTATAAAAACATATATGGAGAAAAAATTTCGGCATTCATATAGAAGTTATTTATACAAGGTGCGTTCGAAAAGTTCGGTGAATGGTCCCGTAGTAGAATAACCGCGCTGGTTCAGATGTTGCCCTCACGCAGACGCATTGAAAGAGATGGCAACTAGTGCCCCCTAGCGTCCAAATCACGATAGTTAAGCGGAAGTGCGCGCTACGACCAATTTAGCGAGTCAGTGTGAGAAGGCGCGTCACTGCGAAATGGAGCAACGCGTGAACATCAAGTTTTGCTTCAAATTAGGCAGAACGGCGACGGAGACACGAAATGTTAGTGAAAGTGGACGCAGTGAGTAAAAAGTGTGTTTTTGAGTGGTTTAAACGCTTTAGAGACGGAAAGGAAGATGTCAAAGATGAGCCGCGTTCCGGTCGACCACCAACAAGCACAACTCCAGACAACATCGAACGAGTGCGACGGATGCTTGCGGATGATCGACGGCTGTCTTTGAGAATGATAGCAGAAGAATTGAAGACAAGCCTAGACAGTGTGAGCAACATTATTCACGAACATTTGCAAAAGCGCAAGAAAAAGGTCTACGCTTTTCCGACTTTACTCAGATCCAGCAACGTTTGACAACGGTGCTTCGAGCAATACCGAAAGAAGAGTTTGCTGACGGTTTCCAGCAGCTGTACAACCGATGTCAAAAGTGTATTGTAACTAATGGCGATTACTTTGAATGCTAGTAAAGGTATTTTGTTTGTATACATTGTTTCCTTTATTTTATAAGACCATTCACCGAACTTTTTGAACGCACCTTGTATATTGAACTGTAAATATTTTGTTTCGTATAAAATATTTGGCATATTTTTTTCGAAAATCAATAGTTTCGAGCTATTATGTGAGATTTTTTCCTTTCTGAAACATGAATATTTATTCCAATTTTTGTTTGAAAAGGGTTAGAGTTTAATAAAAATTTGAGTAATTTTGGAACGACTGGAACCGAACATTTATCATAAAGGGCATTAATTGTTATTAAAATTGCATTTATATCCAACTCAAAATTAAAAATATTGCAGTGAAATTTTGTGTGTTGTCTTATAATTATATTATAATATTGCTCTTAATAATGCCTGCAAATTTTCAAATTGATTATTTCAAAATTTAAAAAAATTATTTTGAAGGTCCATAGTGGCCTTAAGAAATAAGTACAGTAATACCCCTTTACAACAATACTTTGGACTTCTATAGCAATATGTTTACACTAAATAAACATATTGCTATAGAAGGATGTATTTTTATATAGAGGGGCGATATAATTACGTTATAAAAAAACTTGAATTTTGGTTTTTTTTTAATGTGGACACAACAATATACATTTTGCTAAAAAAGCATCACCAGAGTGTTAATGATTGATAAAGCATACAAAAATTTGATAATTTAGCTATACAGTAAAATAGTTCACATACTTGAGAAAGTTATTTATCTGAAAAAGCCAATATTTTCGTTTGCTTAATCATTTTTTTAACTGTTAAGTAAACTAACAAGGTTTGCAGATAGTGCACGAAAATGATAATCATTTGTGGATGAAAGGCTTAAAAAATGGTCGTAGGAATTGAACTGATTGAAGAGCTTCCTGGGATGTCAATAAAGATTACGATGGATCTGTATTATCATCATATTTGGAAACTGATATATTGTTAAAGAGGAAGAAAGTAGTGTTGAGATTTTTAAAAAATCATTGTTGTACAGGGGTTTATTGCTGAACAGAATATCGTTATATTGAAGGGAGATTAATATTATGTTCTATGCAAATTCACCGGGACCACATAATTTTATTGTTGTAGAGGGATTTGTCATTGTATCGGACATCGTTGTAACGAGACTTTACTGTATATAACAAATAAATTCAACGAAAATAATTTTTTAAAATGCATTTTTATCAGTTCACTAAAAAATCGATTTAATTTTGTTTACATTATTTTCTGCATTTTAGTCTTTAAATTATAATTCTTTATTACGAGTAGATAACCCTTTACACACAGGGTGATCCCGAATTCATGGTACAAACTTTAAGGGTTGGTACAGGACACTGTAACAATAATTTATTGTATAGGAATGTACGGGCGCAATTGACGCGGTGAGGCGCAAACACAGGAACTAAGAGATGAAATCAAAGACAAAGCGTTTATTGACAGCATCGTTGAAAAGTGCAATGTTCACTATAACTGTTCAAAACTACGTCCATCAACAGTGATACATGTTTGACAGTATCAGTGGAGTTATTGGCGTACATTTTCAAAGATGCCAGGTATTTCCCGCACACGTATGGCACCTACGGATATTCGAGCAACGAGATCCTCATCTGAGTCAAATGGAGTCGCATGAACGAGACTCTTCAGACGTCCCCAAAAGTAATCGAGGCTCCATAAATCGGGAGATAGGGGTGGCCAAGGGACTGGTCCACCACGCCCAATCCATCGCACCCCAAAAGTAGCATTCAGGTAATTGCTGAAGTGGGCTGGCGCCCCATCATGCTGAAACAACATTCGGTTACAAATGGCGATCGGAACATCTTGCAGCAGTTCTGGTAAAACATGTTCCAGAAAAATAAGATAACATTGACCATTGAGTCGCTTCGGTAGTACGTATGGGCCAATCAAAAAGTCGTTGACAGTACCTCAACTCTTCAATTGCCCCCATACATTCCTATACAATAAATGATTGTTACAGTGTCCAGTACCAACCTTTAAAGTTTGTACCATTAATTCGGGATCAACCTGTATAAAATATAACTATATAAAATATTAATGTACCACATCACTATAAATACTAAGTACATCAATAGATACAGTAAACATTGCATTAATTTGCTCAATCTCTTATCGGCACCAAAAGGAAGTGAATACCACGAACAAAGGACACATATATAACACAAACCCTAAAACAAACATCCTGTGTTGATATTTCGGAAGCAGAAAACATAAAAATACCTTTTTTCATTCGAATTTCCCATCATCAAAATTTTAATACAAGAATTTGATTTGAGTTATCAAGTCACTTTTCTTTTAGGGTAGGTATAAATGTGAGTAATTAGTGGGGTTGCCATAATTGTCAAGCATTGATATGGGACGTTTAAGTGTTAAATAAATAAAACATGAAAAATATGAATAGGTAATATTTTATAAAAAATCTATGAAGTTTAAGCAAATCTAACAAAATTAACACATAGAACAATAAAAAAGATCCATCGCTAATCCTTTTTAGCACAGTCATATTTTAAAGTTCATCTAACTTTAAAAGTTAGGTCATATTCTTTTTTCACTTAATTATAAGAGATAATTATATAGATCATTTTAAAATTATAATGGCAAATCAAAATAGCTACATTAGTCTTCACTGACAACTGTTTCTTTCGTCCGGCCATTGAATTGATTGAATATTGTCTCCACTTTGGCATTGTGAACTGGAATGGCAAATACGTATTCGCATAGCTTTATCAGATATGACTTCTGATCAATATACTTTGTATCTGCAGGAAACTTCAGCCATTTCTCTCCGTAATCAATTTCATAGTTGCTTCGCAGTTTTGATTGGTAAAATTTTTCTCTAGATATACAAACTGGTTGATAAGACTCTCAGAGTTGCCAATACGGGACAAATAGTAATACGGACCTGAGTAGTGAAATACGGTGGCAGTCCCATATATACGGGACGCATGGCAACCCTAGTAATCGGTTATTTTGCATAATAACCGGATCTTTAAGCGGTTATTATGAATAATAGCAGGAATTATTGTGCGGTTATTATGCATTATTACCGCTATCATTACTAATACTAGCTGCATGGCCCGGCGTTGCACGGGCTATCTCGAATAATTCGTCATTCCCTGGTGGAGAGAAGAAGTGAGGTCACGTGACACATGCCCAACATTTTCTCCTAAATAAAAGGAAAGGGTGGTTCAAACATTCCGTCCACACAACGCCATCTATATTGCATTGTTGAGGAATCCATATTGCATTGTTGCTGTTTTCAACAACGAAACAGAAAGACGCAATTAAATATTTCTTTAAACAATGAAAACGGTTTGAATTGCGCTGTAACAATGAAAAGTCTTGTTGTAAATTAGTTTTTAATTAAGCTCTTTTACTAATTAAAATTTCGGAATTTAAATGGTCAAAATGGATTCCTTGGATTATTACCCTTCTTTTGGTAATTTCCGCGCGCTTCTACGTTCAGCGGTTCGTGAGAAGATAGCCTCACATACATACATACATACATACACACATACACGTCGAATTTCAATAATGTAGATAATAGCCCAGATCTGTCTCTCACTGATCCGGTAACGCTCTGACATCAACAATAAAATTCGCGCCATAGCACTGCGAGACGTTAAACAGCATTATTTCATTGTTAGAGAACCTAAATTTCAGTAATTTTAAATTTAAAAGAGTAATTATCATTATAATTTCAAATTTAATAGCTCTAAAATAGTGAAATAAAATTTGCTATCGATTGATATAAAGCTATGATCAATAATTCCCGAGAAATTTTAAATTATATTAATCCTATATTTCAAATTAATTTCCGGTTTTTAATAGAAAGTAGTAAATCACGTCAGTGGTATATCGTGCGCGTGATCTAGTTTGGACGCCACGATGCATCTGATTTTTTTTTGCAATCATGATGATATAATTTGCTAATATTTTTCGGCAACGTTTGACAAGCAGAAAGTGCTGTGTTTTGATTAGAATTTCAAAAAGGAATTCCTTTGAAATTTTAACTTTTGACTTACGTTTGACAAGTTGAGAATTTCATGGTTATTGAATTATTATGCACATATTTTGTATATATTTTTTACTATAATTTAATACTTTACAATCGTGAATTAGTTTACTATATTTGTTACGATGAATACCGACGAAGAACTCATCGCAAAAAGACGGTGGATGACAAAGGAAAAGAAAGCAAGATTGTTAACGAGGTATATATATCTTTTTAAACACGTCAAATTTGACGGGAAATCTCTCAAATGAAGAGGAATTTGACGGGTGATTTTCTAGTTATGTATAATAACCGATTATACACATTGAACGTAACATATACATTTTCTATACCGACGCAAGTTACGGTTTGTCCTTTCTTTTCTTCAGCTGGAATCTAATTCACATACCGCGTGATATATAGTGTGTTAAAAAACTATATATCATATAAAACTATAAACACTACTGGGCCAAAATGGAGGAAACTTATTTTATGCATTTAACCAATAATACGTCAATATGTATACGATTGAGATGTATTTCAGCTAAGTATGAAGAATCGTGGAACCTTCTTTATCAAAAATAATATATTTATTGGACGTCTTCCACAGCACAAACATGTAAATCAAACACATACACTTATATCACAAACGTTACATCACTCATACATCGACTTCCAAGTTGAATGTTATTAATATTCTTTTCCGTTGCTAGGCAACGTTAGAAATACAAATATATCGTTGCCACACTACTTTTATTATCTTTAGAAAAGAATTATGCCAAACGATATTTTAAATTAATTTCTTTTTCTGCAAAACGATATTTTTAAATTAGTTTCTTTTATTTAATTAATTAATATTAATTTCTTTAATTATAATTTATGACCAAACGATTTTTTATCTACTTAATTTCTTTTGTTTAAACATTTTAATAATTCTACAAATATATATTTTTTATTCGTTACGAATATTACACGATATTAAAAATGTTGAGTGAAAGAATGCCGAATGGTGCGACTGAGACGATCCGCAAGACCTTAAACTTCATTCGAAAACACATTTCTTTCAACAGATCAATGAGAAAAATAAAAGTCCATATAATTCAACGTAAATTTTTGTTAGTATTGATTATAAATAAAGATATCTTTGAATGCATTTCAGAAAACAAAAAAGTAAAATCTACTTCTGATGATTATGTTTTGAAAACTTTTCATTAAGTAAAAGAATATTAGTAAAATTTGGAGAAATTTATATTTAAATATCAGTAATTTAAAAGCAAATTCTTCAATTTTACTTAATTCTATACATCTCCTCTTTTTAGTTTATTACACATATTTTACAAATGTATGAGCCCCATAAACAATGCAATTTTTATATGAAAATGAAGAAAAAATAGGTCATTCATAAAAGGTTTGGAAATAAAATTTCAACAGCACATATTAATTGCAAAGTAATGACTAATTAGCTCAAGTTATGAATAACTTTCTGAAATAATTTATAACTTATTTAAAGTAAATCTTTTGATTTACTTTAAACAAGTTATAAATTATTTATAAGAAAAATTATTTATAAGTTATAAATTATTTATAAATTATAAATTATTTATAAGTGTTCAAGTGTCAGACTCTAAAATTTTTTATGTTTTTATCTCTAATGTATCATCAGTTGCAAAGTAACTACAAAAATATGTAAAATGAACTAATTAACTTTTCGTCTCGGCGCAGTATATTTAGTATATTGGCTTTTACGCCAGTAAACCCCAAACCAAACCAAACTGGCGATCACCTAAATGCCCTCGTGACTGTAACGATCACTGTAAAGTGACAGTTCAAGCCTGTTCATTACATAATCGGTTCTAGGGCATACATAAGTTTCAGGGCAGCTCGTCCGGTCTTCCTGGAGAAATTCAGAAAAGTATCCGGATACTTTTGATCATATAGTGTAGTTTACCTCTGACTTTCCTCTTATTTATAGATATATATTTCAAATTGCACAGCTTTTGAAATTGTTTTTAATAGCTTTTTAAATCATTTCGAAAAGACTACGATTGCTATTATTCTTTCCGAATGACAGAATTAGCACTTCCTGTTTTGGGTCCAGATGCCCCACATTTAGCTTGGAGCCCTTTAGTTCCTTGACGAGCCTTCTCCATCATTTCATCCTTTGACTAGCCTTTACGATCTTAAGGAGGCGGACCAGATGAAAGACAATGAGGACTTCCAATCCGAGTACAAGAGAAAGCTCTTCCTTCCGAGTTGTGTTTCCCATCGCCATGGAGTGCACGTTTGCCCGCGAACTCGGAATGAGGGACTTCATCGAATGCTCAGAACGAATAACATTTCAGTCATCCTTAATACTCCCTCTGAGTTGGAGAATTGTTCGTCCTTTTACTGACTATAAACAATTCGATAATTGTGCTTCTGTAAGATGAAGAATGCATTCCAGATTTGAATCTGAGCAATGTATTTGCCGTTCACCACGTGAACATTAATTCTTTAATTTAGAACCTGAATCTACGAAATTCATCAAGGTTTCTGTCAGTTCTTTGAAAGAATACTTCTTTGGTCTAATATGCCATTTACATGTACATTTTGGTACAGGTACAATAGGAATTTTATATTTCAGTTTTTGCAAGAATACCATTCAGAAAGTTTTCTAAAGTAATAGAGAGCATAATTAAATTTATAATGTTTCGTAATTCCATTTTGATTTTAAAGTAATAGAGGAAAAGTAATTTCCACTTAACGCTTTTTATTATGTTTTAATTTAATTTATTTATTTTGCAAAATAGGATTATCATGATGCCTTTCTGTTATTTTCACCTCCATACGTTGTAAAGTTTTAATAGCTCTTTTTTCAAGGAGAGAAAATGTATATAATGCACTTCTGATTTTGTGGCATTTTGTAATAAATAGTTTTAATATCTTTACATATTCGAATTTATCGGTAGAATGAGTAGTGTTTGTTTATTACTTGAATATAACAATTTGTCCTCGATATTTTTAAGAAATTACTTTGAATACAACGACGGAATTTATCTTTAATATTAATCGATTATAAACACGAGAAAAGGAAAAAAAATTCAAAGAGGATGAGAGAAAGAAAAAAAACTTTTGAAATGATCAATAGCAAATTCTCTGAAGTAGAAATTTAATCTATTCTTTTGATTCTAGAAATGTAATCTATTCTATGGATGTACCTACTTTTTTAAGATATTCGCAGAATAAAGGCATGAATTTTGCACATTCATACATTTTCTTATCAATTTCTATAACAATTTGTTTATTCGATTGATTTTAAAAAATATCTTCTAAGTAATTGCAAAAACATATTTAGTTACGGAAGACTTTTGTCCTTTTTTGTGAACAAGCAAAGACTTGTTTGTAAAAACTTTTATTAGAGAATTGCTTATAAAACGAATTTATTTTTATTTTGAGAGCCACTGAAGCAATTTCTCAAAATATTTAGAAAAATAAGTCTTTCTATGTCTAAACGAATTCTGTAATTTCAGTTACGTCCAACATGCAAAACTTGGAAATGTTGTAGCAAACTAAAACAACCCTGGAAAACCAGAAAAAAGCATTTTCTGTTGTTCTTAAATGTACAACAAATATTTCGATTATTATAATTGTAATATTGAAATAAAGTACCAGTCATTCCGTACCAATAAATCAAAAAATTAAGATATCACTTGGAAGACTTTTTTTCACAATACATGAATGATGTAAGAAAAGTAAATTGCAAAGGAAAAGTACAAAAATTGCTAAAAAGAAAATAAAAACTGTACTGGAAGTTCTACCTAACGCACTTTATGGACACAGATGGTAAGGAAATAACGAAATAGACTAAACAAAAATCGCTGAATGTGAGTCTTCAAATTGAAAGTTCACTACATACACTGACGGGGAAAAAAATCCCAACACCAAGAAAGACTTATGTTAAATAAACGAAATTTTGTAGGCGTGTTTATACATCTGAAAGATGACATCGAATCAAATTACGCACCAGGCGCAGAAGTGGGGCGCTAGTAGCACCACTATTAACATGCAAATCAGGTTTGCTTTAAATACGCGATATAAAGTTCGTGAGAGTTATTTATTGTTGAGATTTGACGTAGTGAGTTGACGTTAGCCAAAAATGCCTTTAAGAAGACGAAGAAGCCATTATGAACAGCTCACCGAGTTTGAACGAGGTCGTGTAATTGGGCTACGAGAAGGTGGATTTTCTTTCCGCGATATTGCAGAAAGACTTGGCCGGAATGTATCCACTGTGCATGATTGTTGGGTGCGGTGGTCAAGGGATGGTACAGCCTCAAGAAGACCGGGTTCCGGGCGGCCTCGTGGCACTACTGAGAGGGAAGCCCGCCGCATTCGACGTACAGCTGTGTCGCATCGTACTGCGTCTGCTGCAGAAATTCGAGCTGCAGTTGGTACCACAGTGACACAACGAACAGTTAGAAATCGGTTACTTGATGTACAGCTCCGTGCCAGACGCCCTGTAGCGTGCATTCCATTGACTCCAAGACATTGCCGTTTGAGACGCCAGTGGTGTCAAGCCAGAGCTCAATGGAGGGCGGAGTGGAGATCTGTTGCGTTTTCTGATGAAAGCAGGTTCTGCCTTGGTGCCAGTGATGGCCGTGTGTTGATCAGAAAGAGGCCAGGAGAACGCCTGCAACCAAACTGTCTGCGGCCTAGACACACTGGACCTACACCTGGGGTCATGGTCTGGGGAGCAATTTCGTATGACAGCAGGAGCACTCTAGTGGTTATCCCAAACACACTGAATGCAAATTTGTACGTCAGCCTGGTTATTCAACCTGTAGTGCTGCCATTCATGAGCAGCATTCAAGGGGGAATTTTCCAACAGGATAACGCTCGCCCTCATACCGCTGCTGTATCGCAACGTGCTCTACAGGGTGTCGACATCGTACCTTGGCCTGCGAGATCACCAGATCTGTCTCCATTTGAACACGTATGGGATATCATTGGACGACAACTGCAGCATCATCCACTGCCAGCACAGACCGCTCCAGTATTGAAAGCACAAGTACAACAAGCATGGAACTCCATACCACAAAGTGACATTCGGCACCTGTATGACACGATGCATGCACGTTTTCAGGCTTGCATTCAAGATTCTGGAGGTTACACCGGCTACTAATGTAACTGCATTTCACATTTGAACTGCATTTTCTTAAGCTTAAATTAACCTGTGATCTTGAAAATTTAATCAATTAAACATGTCAACTAGATAAATGCATTGTCCAAATTTCATTACTCTACAATAATTTTTTCTTGGTGTTGGGATTTTTTTTCCGCCAGTGTTTATTCTAAAATCCTATAAAGAAGATGATACGAACGTCTTTGAGATGGGTTTAGAGAATTTCCGAAGTTGATCTCCCTGAAATGTTTGAGTTTTACTGCCAGAAATTAAGATAAAACGATCCAGTTGAATATAATCATCACCAAAATGTGGGAAAAAAGACACAAATAGTATATGAACGATCATCATTGCTGAAAGAGACGAACACATTTTACCCATCTTTAAGTTTCTGAGAGTCGTGAGAAATTCGTTTAATCTCATTAACCATTAGTTTATATATAGCTCAATTAAAGCATAATTTTATTCTATCGTCCAACATTGTGTTAAAAGAGATTCAAGTTGCGAGATAATATCTTCATACACTTGAATATGTTGTCTTCAGCAAACGGGAAAAAAATCAATTTTTTGGAACAATTCGAGAAGAAATACTCAGCAAACCTCGAAGATGTTTCAAATTGTTTGAAAGGATTCGAATTGAATAGCAGTAATGTCTATTCCAGCCAAAGCGCAATCCCTAAGCTCCAAATCTCCGTTTTGATAGAGATGGCGCTCATTAGTTGAAGTGGATGGTCCATCAGTTCTTAATTCATTTCCGATGGATCCTATGCCTGTCCTACACATCTTATCACTGAAACCTCTTGCTCTAGATAAACGGAGATTTGGAGCTTAGGGATTGTACTTTGTCTGGAACAGACATTACTGCTGTACAATTTGAATCCTGTCAAACAA
>BGPR01006635.1:47772-78322 GCA_013235015.1 Araneus ventricosus | reverse complement strand
TCCTTTTATATATATATATATATATATATATATATATATATATAAAGAAAATTATAGGAATTCTTTGAAAATATAGCTCTCAAAATATGTAAAAATATGTTTCGAAAAATGGAAAATTGAAATTAAATTTTTCCGTGGCATAAATGGCTACGAGGAATGAATTTAATTAAATAAAAATCGATTAGTTTTATCTTGGTACAGAAAACAATTATCTCTATTTTAAGAATTATATTATTTTAAAAAAAGTTCTTGAAAAATATCCTTCTTGTTAAAAAAAAATTGTGTTAGAAAAATTTACAACGTAGTTCTTGTATATCCTGAAAATAAGAATAAAAAACAACAAGGTTTCAACTTTTCTTATAACAAAAATCTTCAGGCATCATCCTCAGAAGCACTTGCACACACTTCGCTTATCGTTCCAATAACTCAGGAAATTGTATTAGACTATCTTTCACTCCTCCAAATTCAACGGATATCCCGAGTGTTGCAACTAGTAGCTTGAAATGTCACTGAAGTGACATTTCTCATGCCACGTGCTCTTTCATGCTGCTTAATGGACAGTTGCCCCTCCTTTAGCCGACAGCAACCGGACATCGTCGGTGCCAGAAAAGAGATTTTTCAGGCACCGGCGATAATTTAAAATATTGTTATGAACACGGAATGTCACTTCCTTAGGTAATATTAGAATATGTTAGTCTTATGGTTGGGAAGACAGTTTTATAGGGGTAAGTATGGAATGACCTGCGGCGTGTAGGCCTGAGGACTCCTGACTTTAGCGACCATTTTACCGACTTGGCGACAAATTTGGCCCCAAATCGAAGATTCCCGAAAATGCGATTATTTTCTCGATATCTCTATTGAGGCAAGATAGCAATACGTAACTGAACGGAAGTACACAGGCAATACATAATAGAAAAACAATAAAAACACTGCAATACTGCCACGTCAACATCCGTCCTTCTGGTACGCAAAATATTTATTCTTACTTTTCTTTAATGTTATCACATAGTACTTCTGTTTTAATTATTCAATACTCCTCTCTCTGTTTTTTGGTTTGGTTTGGCATTAAGGATGAAAATCAGTGTTTTAGGCCTTACAGCGTAACTGATAGCAAGAAAATGTCAAACTTTTTATAGTTAGCAATTCACAATAACTTCATCCCCTGAAGAAACGTTATTGTGCTTTTATTGCGTTTTTCATTTCACATTTTATACTCTTTCATTTTACAATTTATACTCTCTCTCTCTCTCTCTCTCTCTCTATATATATATATATATATATGCGCGTGTGTGCGTGAGTAAGTATATTCAGAGTGCTTAATGACTATCATTGTAAAAAGTACAATTTATTTGTTGTTCGTACATAGACAAAGCACAGATTGAAACATATAAATATCTTTTAATAGTGTTTATGTTTTTAATAGTGTTAAAGAAATTTCAATAATATTCAAAAAGTAGCTCTCAAATTTCAAACGGATAACACTGTGCATTTTGTCTTTAGAATTATACCACAGTGAAGAAAATCCAGAATTCATTTTGAACTCTTCGGCTGTCAAGTAAGGTCCAAAATTTGATATTTATCAATAATTTTGTAGATAATATAAATGCAAAATTTCATTTATTTTATTTGTTGTGTTTCTGAGTCAGTATGTTTACACATACACGGGCGGACTAACATGCAGACTGCCTGTGGACAGCTATTGTCAAAAGCTTTACAGAATTTTGAAAAGGTCTGTTGTATAGACAAGGTACCGAATTTCATCCTTTGGATAATCGTGTTAACAGTAAAACAGAGAGACAATGATTCTTAAAAGGGATTTCTCGTACTCAGGTAGGTGAAAAATGTAAAGATTTATCAAATTCTCGAGGAAGAATTTTTTGACTCTTTACTATATACTAGAAAAATCACCCGTCATGGTATGACGGGTGCAAATTGCCTGTCCACTCGAGAGATTTCCCGTCAAATTTGACGTGTTTAAATAGATATGTATGGGAGAGAAATGTTTAACATTGATTGAAAACAAATAAAATAAACATATGTTTTATGACAGGAAATATTTTTTTTATTTACATATTTCTTTATTCAAAAAATCATAGTGGCATCCAAAACATAAATCGTGGTATCCATCCGTGAAATCCATCGTGCATCGTAGCGTCCAAGCTATATCACGCGCATGATATACCACTGACGTAATTTATTACTTTCTATTGAAAAACGGAAATTAATTTGAGATATATATGATTAATATAATTTAAAATTTCTCGGGAACTATTGATCATAGCGAGATACATTTTACATCAATGGATAGCAAATTTTATTTCACTATTTTAGAGCTATTAAATTTGAAATTAGAACGAAAATTACTCTTTTAAATTTAAAATTACTCAAATTTAGGTTCTCTAACAATGAAATAATGCTGTTTAACGTCTCGCAGTGGTATTGCTCAAGTTTTATTGTTGGTGACGTCAGAGCGTTACCGAGGGATCTGGGGTATTATATTAGTAATACTTCGTTCACGAGAAAGTAACAAGCAACAGAGAAATTAAATAGATAAAGTCGTCTAATGATTTCCATAAGAACAGGATTTCCGTTAGACAGCCGACAACATATTAGATCCTGAAAGTGCTTCCGCCATGAAAAACATATTAAGTTGAGCAACTCCTTCCATCTATTTGAGAACCGGTCATTTAATTACACGCAGCCTACTAAGAGAAAAATCATGTGGATCTACCTTTTGATTATTTTAGGATTTTGTAATGGTAAGCTACACGTTTGTAAAATATTATTATAGAAAAACTGTTTTTACTTTTTACTTAGTGTAATAGCCTGTAAATATTTCTCAAATTTTTAGAGATAAACTATTTTATGATAGTTCTTTAATACTTAACGATATTGTTCCTATCTAGGAAGAAACATATTTTTTTCATATTTTATACTAAAGAAAATTATGAGTATAAATGATATATAACTTAAGATATCCGACTGGTTTAAAATCGTCGTTTTTGATGTAATTATCAAAAACAATTTACAACTTAATTTTGTAGCCTAGTTAACCAGCTTTCTAAAACTGACTCACTTTTTACTCTACGTGAATTACAAATGGAGTTACAGATGTTTTATTACCGAATTGTAAGCATTATTTTATGTTGCATGAAAACTTCAAATGTGTTTTCTGAGAAATGATATTTTTGAGGAAAACCGTCGACCGTAACAATGATTTCTCAAAATGTTAGTCAAGTATTGATATGAAATTTTCTGAGATTGTTTTTTGTAATATGCTTGATATTCTCCTCTGAAAACTAAGGTCAATTTTATAGTTAAGTATTATTTTTAAGTGCTTAAATATAAACGAAAAGCTTTTTTTATGAAAAATTACCAGTTTAGTAACTATGTTCAGCTATATCTCAAAACTATTTTGAAGTACAAGAAATATTTTAGAGCATAACACAAATAACTGTCATAAAAATGTACTCCTACAAGGATTTATGTATATTTAGAATATGATTTTGTCTATAGCTGTTAGCGTAAGGCAAATATTTTAGACATTTTTCTTCAAATTTCTCAGTTTTTTAAAAAATATTATTTTGAAAGACTAATTTTACAATATTTTGATAGTTTTAAAACATATGTAGTTGAAAAATAACATTAAAAAATATATACAAGGTATTTTTCAAAAAAATGTCTCCGAACACAGTCGGATACCTTAATAGATCAAACCTTCTTATTATATTATACTAACATTGTAATTGTAATCAATTAAATAACATTTAATAATTATTTTATAGTTCAGCGTTAATCGTATTATTTTTAGGTGTTAAAACTAATTAAACACTTTTGTACTTCTGTAAAATTTACAAGATGTGCAAATATTTTCGTAAAATATTTCGAAATGCTCTTTGAAAATTTAAAAGTTAATTGCCATTATGCTTCAGCTAATTTCATTAAAATAAGGGATGCATGAAGGGTCATTTATACAATAAATATTTCATAAATATAACTTGAATTTTGTAGAATTATCTAATATTCGCATCCAATAAAAATAATTAATCCTGTATTACATTTTTATTTTTATTCTTCAATAAGAATTGAATAAATCATGAAAATAAATCTGAGGAATGCAAGGAATATAGCTTAAAAATAATTTGCTACTTCATTTCTTATTAAAATAAACTGACAAAGATTCTTAAAGGAAACTGAGTTCATCTAGCTTCATCAAAACAGGACTGTAGTAAGTTCAACTTTTTATTAATAAATCATCAAATTAATTAATATTAATTGAAATAATACAAAAGTGACAGTGATGTAGATATAATCTATTCAATTCAGAAGTGTAATTATGATTAATTAAGCTTAATAAGCAAATAAGCTAATATAATTTTATGAAATTAAGTAATAACATTTTATAAAAGGAGATTCATTTTTTCCTTACGCAAATAATTCTAAAAGAGGTTTAAAATTATAAGATTTAAATTTAAATTTCATAAAATAATATTAGCTAATTTGCTTAAAAAGTTGAATTTTTTGGTATATTTTTATTGAATTTTATAATTACTATAAAATTATAGTTGGCAAATGTCAGTATCCTAAACTTTTCTAAGTCTGCTTATTCTTTGCATCAGGTTCATAGCTATTCATTTTTTGCGATGTTTTTGCAAAATACCGTTCATAAATTTGTTCTATGCTGTAAAAATGTATCAGTTCTTTAAAAATTTCATGGAGACTTTTTCAAAAGCGATATTAATAGACGTGCATTTGAAAAGTAATCAAAGATCAAATTACCATTTGCTTAATATACTTTATTTTTTGCAACGCATAGTTGTGGTCCAATTAGGCAGAGTAGATGGAGTATATTCTCGCTTCAAAAACTTATTTATTTTTACTTTGTAGGAGCTTTTGATATGAAATTACCAAGTTCTCATTCATGGTATGCAATTATAAGATGAAAACTACTTCACCCCCTATAACCACAATTTGGTAGAGAAAACCTATTATCGTTACGCGAAATTCCAATTTTACTCTTAAAAGCCCAATTTTTTAAAAATTGATTGAATAATGTTTTTTGACTTTCATTTCTTGAATAAAACATGAGAAAAACACTTTAGAAAGTCCTATTTTCTTTTTCTTTGGGTTTTTCTACATTTGTGGTGTAGCTTCATTAGGGAATGCGCCAAGGGTGCATGTTTTTCTCGGAGCACATGGAGTCAGGGTCCATCTCCGATAATTACAGTTAATTACCGTTTGGCTTAATTGGAATTTTGATATAGACATAAATATTAATTTACTGAATGGAGATTTTGATTTTCAAAGGAATATTGCATTAGTTTTCATAAGATTTCAAACTCAGCATTCTTTCATTCATTCACCCACTCATATGTCTCATTCATACAATTTAGTGAAAAAAAGAAAAATTTCATGTTAAACGTGAGAACATAAATTACCAAGTAGGTGGAGCATAAATTATTCTTTCCTGATTTGTTGATGGCGGTCTTTCACATCTTGTCTGGTGTACCATGGGTGGTTCATTAGGGAATTTAATAGAACGTAACGAAATTGTAATCGGTTGTAGAGAAAGCCTTATAGATATCAGTTTCCACAATAAAGATTCAGGATGAAAGAAGATAAATTACCTAGTAGGTGGACCTATAAATCATTCTTACCTGATTTGTTGATGGCGGTCTTTCGCACATCTTGTCTGGTGTACCATAGGTGGTTCATTAGGGAATGTTAATATAACTTAACGAATTGTAATCGGTTGTAGAGAAAGCTATATAGATATCAGTTTCCATAATAGAAATTCAGGAAAAAAGATTTCGAAGAGTTTATCAAAGTGTCTGATTCCTTATACCATTTGATAATTTTTTGTATTCCCTACTAACAGTTAATGAAATAATAGCCAATCTTTAAAGAAATGAAAAAAATTATTTAAAATGAAATTTTCAGGTGCTTTGTGCACGAGTGCCTTGTGTCAGAGGAAGACGTCGGAGGCTTGCCTGCTGGAAGAAGAAGATTTTGAAGTCTTCCCAGGGAACGAGAAGGAACTGAAAGATGTCTGCAAGTATATACGTGCAGCTCCTTCTTCATATTTTACGAACTTTTTTCCTGATTAAAATCTTTTATACAGTCGTTTGAGATTAAAGTATTTACGGGTACTGCTCATTGAACCATACGTTCTAATAACTCCTTCGTAAAATATTTATGAATATGCGAATACCTTATTAATATCTATTCGAAAGTTATTCACCTGAAAAGTTTGGTTCATTTCTTTCGTATGTAAAAATTCAATAGCATGATTTAAAAAGTGTAGAAACCTTTTAACAGAAATTTGTGTCTCAAAAAAATATCATACACGGGGATATATATCTGAAGTAACCAGTCATATGGTTATTTAGAATAATCCACAAGAATTCCATTCCTGAAGCTCTGAATGTCGAGGAAATCGGCACTTAACCTCTTCGGCGACGTACTTAATCAAAAACCAATAATTTTGTAATAAAAACCAATAATAAACCAATGCAGGGATCAAAGTTAACCCTCCATATGGTAAAATGGAAATATATAAACACAGTTGCGAATGAATTGTCAACTAATATAAATTCATTATAAACAATCACTCTTGAATCGTTAGTAATACAATTTCATTACAAGTGAGCATATTTTGAATTGATAGTATGTTGCTTGCGAGTCTTGCTTAATCATAACTCCAAGTCGAAACTCATCAATTATCAAAAGAAATGCTGATAGAGAGACTGAAGAATCTGCTTTAAAGACTTGAAACTACAACAAAGGTAAAATATAGATACATATTCTTTTATAGCTACATATTCTGCTGATAAATACAAACTGATAAACTGAGCTTTAAAACTGAATCTGTCTATAAATCACCAGTCATCGACCGCAGCGTAGTGCAATGCGGAAGTTCAAATGCTTTTAGCATCTCGGAGATAATTGTGGAATCAATTCATCTTCATGTTTCTTAGCGGAAGATGCTTTCTGAATACATATTGGGATATAATCTTTATTTCATCATGTAAGGAATTTCAATCTTTTCCACAGTCTTTCTCATCCGCTTAAGCAATCTTGAATGTAAATCAGATTTATACTGAGTATGTTATCGATTAACAACCGTACAAATAAAGAAAATTATTTCCTTGTAAATAGAATGTCTCATTTGTTAAATAATTGAATGCTAAAACAATTTTTAAAATTATTATTGATCTATTGATCCATGTTTCTTTGTTTTTCAGTTTTGCTAAAACCACTTTGCAGTGCGCAGTTGATTTTGTAGACAAGTGTGGTAAAAGCAATTTCGACTTGTTCCATTCCAATTATGAAAAAGTTGAAAAGTTGATGGATGCAGCAGCAGACATTTGCCGACGTGAATCAGAATTGTATTCTAGTAAGGAAAAAAATTCTAATTCATTTTTAAAATCAATCATGTTGCTGCAAGTAAAATTGATTGCATACATACAAAAATTTACTCTCCAGTTTTCCTCCAGCCATGTAATTCATACCTCCCCTATTAACTAGAGAATTAATTATCAGTCCAATTAGCCTGGGGCATTCTCACAGATGTATAAAAATATTTGTTGCGTCTAATATGACAACACATATAAAGGACTAATCAGGTTCTCTGAATCTACCCGATTCTCTTGTGGATCTGATGTGATTATCTCTCAATAATACAGCCCATCTTGGCAAAAACGATTCTTTATTAAAACATTATATAAAACCAACAAGTAACATAACACAAAAACAAGAACTACAGCTACTATCACTGCATAGCCACACAACTGCAATAACGCCCACAATCCGGGCCTTTAAAGGAAACTGCCATAAGACTGCGCATGCTCCAGACTCCCCATGCTATGGCGCAGGTTTTTGAATCCAACAATATTAGTTAAATCTGATATTTTTAAACGTTATAAATTAATAACCACTTTTCAGAATGACTTGAAATTTCACTTAAATACTCTTGAAGGAATGGGATTGTCTTTGTTTAGGAAAATATTTTTCCAAAAATTTGCCAATAGTTTAAGTTCTGAGGGTCATTATAAATAAATTTCATTTCTCACTTTTCATTAATTTTGTCATATAAACTCGTCAAATTCGTCAATCTTGTCAACCAAAAGGAAACAATAGTCCGATTGGTGAAAATAACAATTTTATTGTAAGAAACAAAGGTACATGTGAATAGCCACAACATTCTTGATAACATCACAAAAAGAAAGCTTCCAGACATTACGTTGTCCACCCTTTTTTAAAGTAATGTTTCACCTTCACTGAACAAAATTCCATAAAATCAAGTGCATTCTTGGCAATTTTCAGGGTATTCTAACTAATGGTATTTAATCCGAAGAGTTTTAAAATCCCAAATAATATTATATAAAACCCGTGTATAAAATTGAGCTATATGGCTTTTGGTCTTCTACGTCACGTCCCATATTATAACCCCTCCAATAAGAATTAAGAAATACTTAATTGCAATTTTTTTTCCTTTCGTGTACTGTGTACTACTGCAGAGGTTATCTTATAAATAAAATTTTTAGTTTAAAGGTGAAGAAATGAAAAAATTAAGATAAGTTAAAGTTATGATATGGATGGAATATACCATATTAACTTGACATTTCTTCTAAAAATAGATTTAACATCACACAAACTTTATTGGAAAATGTTATCCAAACGATGATAAAACATTATACATGAATTTTAAATGGTGAAAAATGATTACATACAAATAAAACTCAAAAGAACGAATTTATCACAAAACCCATCTTTACGAACATGGTTCTTACGATCGATGTTCTGGAGAAACTCAATATATGTAATAATGCCATCCCCTGAATTAGAAATTCTTGGAAGAACATACATAATAATACGAAAGTCGAAAATCAACAAAAATTTAAATATAATTTAATTTTATAAATTATTGAAATAATAGAAGTAGTTAAAAATTTTTATGTCCTGTATACCGGCCCCCTGATATGAAGGGGTTTAAAAGTTTTAATAGCCCAAACACTACAGTAGTTGTCTGTCTATTACAATTGCTTTTCTTTTATCCGATTTCCCCAGGAGTGGTACAACTCCTCCCTTGCACGAAAGGCATCCTTCGAAATGACGAAGAGCTGTGCCGAGATAGATCGAGGGAGGCGATAGTCAACCTTGAAAGGACCATGGTGAACAACAAGCATGCCAAAGACGAGAGAGACCGTCTCTATAAATTGTACGACTGCCTGTAAGTAGAGCTTTAGATAAAAATGCCATCCTCTAAACGTTCAGCTTTGATTAACCTACAGCTTTAGATGGAAATGCCATCCTCTAAACGTTGAGCTTTGATTAACCTACAGCTTTAGATAGAAATGCCATCCTCTAAACGTTGAGCTTTGATCAACCTACACAACTTTAGATAGAAATGCCATACACTAAACGTTCAGCTTTGATTAACCTACAGCTTTAGATAGAAATGCCATCCTATCCTATAAACGTTGAGCTTTGATTAATCTAGAGCTTTAGATAGAAATTCCATCCTATAAACACTGAGCTTTGATTAACCTACAACTCTGAATTGAAATAACTTTTATGTCGGCGCAGATAGTATAAAAAACTTTGATTTATTGAAAACAACGCTGAAAAAGAAAGTGAATACTGTCTCCAAACTGAGAACTTTCTATGACACAATCTAGCCTAGTCAAAAAGTTGTCAGATATAAATTCAAGCGTTTGATTTCTTATACTTGAAGACAAGTCAGTTATGGCAATTTCGAAGCTAATAATGTCTTTTGGATTCTTTTGTAAACCAAATGTGCCATATGGCCCCCAAAGACAGAAATCCAAATGATTAAAATCTAATAATTTGGCCCATGAAATGCATCAGGATAACTATTTAAGTTTTGATAGGCGATAACTCGCTTACAAACTGGCTGTTAAGGTCGTAGGTTGGTTTTGGAATATACTAGACCACTTCCGTAGAAATACTGTTGCACTTTTTCCGCACGTAATATCAATTTTTTAACAATAAAAATACAATCAAATGTTGAAAATGACGGTTTGGTAAAATTTTGAGAAAAAGTTAAAGTAACGTTAAACTATTTCCTTTTACGTCTTATTATGAAGTTATTTCAAATCAAAGTTGTAAGTAAATTAAACTCACCCGGTATAATAAATTTTTCTTCGAAGTGTACAAAGAGAAAATATTGTAATCTTCAAAAAATTCGAACTCGAGATTTTGATGAATCTCCACGTTTTAGAACTCCCTGAGTCCGAAAAACACAATTTTGGAATAATGTCTGTCTGTGTGTGAACACGATAACTCAAAAACTATTAGAGCTAGCGGGATTAAATTTGGTATGTGATCTTTACACATAATTTGTAGGTTTCTATCAAACTTTGGAGAAAACCCGTTCTCGGGAAGACTGTCTGGCCGTCTGTCCGCGTTCATGTGAACACGGTAACTCAAAAACTTAAATAGCTGGATGAATAAATTTTGGTACACAGTTTTATTATAGCACATGTAGGTTCGTATCAAATTTTGGACCAAATCCGTCACCGAGTTGACTGTCTGTCTGTTTAGTAGCATGCTTCGGAACACGAAAACTCGTAAATGCAACTATTTAGATGAATTAAACGTGCTATCTTCTAACCCTAATAATAGATCTGTGTCCAATTTTCATTTCAATCGGTTGCAAACAAGTCGTTCAAATTGCATATTAGATTTTCTTTATCTAATAAGACCAAATTGCGGATTGGCGCTACTCGGGACCTTCAAAACACGCGCTTCTACTAATACTCTCCTTTTGAATTAGGCGCTCGCCAAAAGAAACTCGGAGATAATTATTGCATTCTGGATTACAGTAGCTTAGAATTTTTTATTACTAATATAATAGCCCAGATCCTCCGGTAACGCTCTGACGTCACCAACAATAAAACTCGCTGGACGTTAAACAGCATTATTTCATTGTTAGAGAACCTAAATTTCAGTAATTTTAAATTTAAAGGCGTAATTGTAGTTCTAATTTCAAATTTAATAGCTCTAAAATAGTGAAATAAAATTTGCTATCGATTGATAAAAAATTTATCTCGCTATGATCAATTGTTCCCGAGAAATTTTAAATTATATTAATCATATATTTCAAATTAATTTCCGTTTTTAATAATAATTGAATAATAGAAATATTTTATAGAAATTAGTAAATTTATTTATTTAATAGAAGATTTAATAGAAAGTAGTAAATTACGTCAGTGGTATATCATGCGCGGGATATAGTTTGGACGGTTATTGAATTATAATAAAATTGTTAAACAACGAAAAATACTTCACATGGAATGCTGTTTTGCCAAGAGGTTTTTGAATAAAGAAATATGTAAGTAATATGTAAATAAAAAATATATTTCCTGTCATAAAATATATGCTTATTTTATTTGTTTTCATTCAATGTTAAACATTTCTCTCGCATATATATTTAAACACGTCAAATTTGACGGGAAATCTCTCGAATGAAGAGGCAATTTATGACGGTTGATTTTCTAGTTATACTAATAATGCCTTGCACATAAACAGCGATTCGCTTCGTTCAAACATATTTGAACGTGTTTCCGAACGTTGTATCTAATTAGCGATTTTAAAAAATTCGACAGTCAGAGGATAAAACCATAGCTAGGTTTTATATTTTTCCGATTCAAGAATACACAATGGATTAACAAGGGCATTATTCGTATGGAAATGGTCTTTTGTGTAACACAATCCAAAGATGGTGGCAAACCAGTGAAGTAAAATAATCTTTATTGCAGGTACCCAGTGCTGAGTGCCAACTGCTTCCTGGTTCAAACCAGTAAAAAATGTGGATCTCAAGCAAGGAATACTGCTCTCGAGATTATGGGAAAAGTGGGACTGCTGGAGACTGAATGTCTCGAATCGAATCGTGACGAAGTTCTGCAGATGCTGGAAATCGTGCAATTTTTGACAGGGGAAGAAATTTATACAAAACAGTTGCTGTGAATGAGTGCATTTACGGAGAATTCTAATTATGACGAATGAAAGGTTACGGCATTAAAAAATTATGTATATGGCTTTATATTTTCTGAGTTGCCTCTTTTGCCAAATAATAGAAGTAAACTTAAATAAAAGCAGTTTTTGAAACCACACATTCATTAGTGTACAACAAAATAGAAATTTTCTTATTTCAATGATTTCCTACTTTTTAGTTTATCATTTATATTTTATTTTGCTGAATCTTGTAATAATTCTTCTATCAAATTCACTGCCAGATGGAGCCACTCGTATGGAATAGGCATTTAATTAAAATAATCGATTAAACTTATAATTAAGTTATAAAAACAAAAAAGGTATATTATCACTGAAAATACACAAGTATACAAAATTTGAAAACTCTAGCACGTGAGGAAGAGAATAAAAAATCGATTATAAAATTCCGTCTTTACAAACATGAGACAAGTCAAATTAAATAAAAGTGCGTACAAAGCACTATTATTTTCTGAGAATGCAGTAATACTATAAAACTTGTGATCTACCATCTATAATTTCCATGATTTTAGAAATGAGAATTTTCTCTTTGTTATATTTGAGATAAACCATAGTCAAGACAAGTCATGCTCAAGAAAAAAGGCCCTTGTTAGCATTCCTTGGAGGCATCCACCAACTCAGTCATGGTATAGTAGTGAAGGCCCCGGTGCTACTATTCATTTTAAGGGGGATAAGAAAGACCAAAGAGCTTTGTCTCGCTTATAATCCGGACACTTAAAAACCCTCAGATTCTCACGTGGTGATAAGAAGTTCAATATCTGCACAAAGTGCAACATGATTGAGGCCACTCCGCAACATCTACTTGACTGTGTTGCCTTGGTGTATGATGACCTGCTTAAGCGACCGGATTTCGTGTTGGAGGTGATGAGGGCGAACGACCTCATGGATCTGCTCTGATTCAGATCAGAAGGATTAGAAAGAAGAAGAAGAGATAAACCAAGAGAATTTTGCGTTTTTATATTATTTCTGATTCTTTTCAGCACAACAATATGCTGCAATATGAAAAAGTCCTTACATTTTGATTATTTTAAAGGCATTTCTTTACTGTTTATTTGCAAAAAAATATTGCTGATGAATGCGATCAAAAATTTGAAATTCTATTTATTTGCGAAGCAAAGAGAAAACATTTTTATTTAAAAATATCTCTGACAAATGGACGAGGGGAGGCGGCTTAGTAGTCAGGTATCGGTTTAGGCACCAGAGGGATCCAGGTTCCAAATGCGATTCCACCGATATGCCCTCCTACAGTTGTGGAGTGCAAGTTTGGCTCAGGAATGGTCTTCGTTAATTCACTAACACTACAATATTACGAGGTTCGACCCAAAATACCGCTCATGATGTTTCTAAACAGGACATTGATGTAACTAAACAAAATTTGGAAGATATTATTACGAGTATTCATATATACTTGTTTGTGAAAAGCAACTTAGTATCTAAGTTTTGTTATCGGCCATCACAGTTATGTCAGTTTTAGTATAAGCAAAGTATTTTAAAGGGAGTTGGAACTCTAAGTCCTCTAACCCTAACCCTGTTACTTCGATGTATCTTTTCTGAAAATCTGTTATAGATTCATGTTTGCAATTTTTTTATACAAGTAAAGTACATCTTCCTCATTATACTGAAATGAGCTTTTTTTTTAAAAAAAAAAACTCAAAACTTTATTTTTTACAATATTTTTAGCGTCAAAATAGAGTAAAATTTCACCATGTCTAATTAAATATTTTGTAAATTTATAAAAAATCAAAAATTAACCAAAAGCTCATTTCAGTAAAATGAGAAAGGTGTACTTTACTTCTATAAAAAATTTCAAACATGTATCTATAACAGATTTTGAGAAAAGGTACATCGAAATTGTCAATTTCACATTTTTTGTTCTGACACAAAAACAATTTGTGAATAATAAGTTTCTGAATTTTTTTAAAAATCATTTCCGTATAATAAGTTAAGTTTATAAATTAGTTTCGGTATAATACTTAAGTATTTTAATTCATTTCAAATTCAGTAATTTGTCTTTTAAGACACGTAATGCAATACAGCCAAAATCCAATTCTCTCTGAGTCGTCAAGGATCAAATGTCCTCCCACCGATGTAGAGTGCCGTCGAGGATATATATTTATACACAAGGTAATAATAATAATCAAAAAATAATACGAAATATTTCCTAATTCCCTATATGCTAATAATAATGCCTGGCAGAAATATAGCTTATCCTACAGAATACAAAATATCTAAAGCATCGCCAAAAAGGCATATAAGTAAAATCGTATTAAGAAAATTGGAGATGCTGATCTAGAAAATTGGAATTCCAAGAATCTTGATGGCTAGTTCACCCAAGTTCCAACATGCAGCATATTAAGCCTAAGGTTTATGTGTCCAATCTTCCACTTAGACAAACTGCTGGAAAAAAAAACAGGAGAATCTACGAAAATTGTGGGAAAAAGATCAGAAAAAGGAGTGTTACTACTAAAGAAAATAAGTAAATGGCTACAACCTGAATCAAGAAAATACAGTAAATATTGCAAAGCTATTTTCAAATATTGAAATTCCTTCCATGTGCTAACAGCTAGCATAAGTTAAATACTATTATTTTTAATTTAAAAATTAGTTACACAAAAGTAAACGTAAAGTATGTAATATTTCAAAAAGGATTTAGTTAAATGAGGGAAGGACTCTGAAATTCATGTCTATAATACTAGAATACAATCCGGCCCTTTTATATTTCCTCATCCTAAATCACATATGTACCATTTTCATACAATATACCTAAATCCAAACCTTTGTATCAAGCACGCTTATCTGACTACATTTCAACAGAAAATGGCAAATTATTCATTTCTATGTTTATAAATTATGTGTAAATAAGCCTTAAATAAAATATTAAATTATAAAAGAAATATATATTCAAGTATTTTAAATTAAAGATATAAACTTAAAGTTATTATATTATAAAATTACTAGAAGATTTGTCTTCTAAGACGCGCTTTTATCTCGTAAACCATATCTCAGAACTGATTACCACAGATTTACTCAGGAAAGATTTAATTCAAAATCTCATGTAAATTGGCAGAGTGCTTAAGAAACAAATGGAAAATGTTTTATTTTTATTTTTAACTTTCAGACATTTAATTTCAATTTTGATAATACTGATAAAAGCAGACATATAATTGTAATTTTTTTAATAATGATAAAAGCAAATATTTAATTGTAATTCTGCAAGTACTGATAAAAATAATAATTTGTACAGATAATTGGCATTGAAAAAAATGTGCGTGTGTGTATGAGAGAGATAAGATCATAATGTTCCATGTTGAGAGTTGCTTTTTCCTATTTAGTTCCCTCTAATTGTTTATTTCTCTTTTTTCGTTCAATACTTGTGCCACGATTAAACCCAAATGGTTCATGTTGTAAAAACCCGATTACTACTTCCACTCTCAACATCTGTTCCAGTTAATTTTTTATGTAACTATATTTGTTTCGTAAATACGGGGAGTAAAATTTGTGTAGAATAAAGGTGTTCGATATTGTACATTGATTGATAAAATTGTAAATATTACTTTGTAAGATAGTATATTCATTTTGACAAAGAATGTACGTCCTCGAGAGACAAATTATGATATCTGTTATCCTGGAAGCAATGCTGTCTCCGAAATGAATGGCAATAATGGATAAACCTTTAAAGACTGCGATGAAGAGCAGATCTTAGATTTTTTATAGGGGGCTCTAGGTCTACTGTTTAATGTACTACTAGTATTATAATTCAAAACTGATAAAATTTTGTTCGTTACAGCTTTAAATGTTGGGCAACAGTTTCAGCAGAACAGTTGAACAGGCTTTGTAAACTCTCTGTTTGGATGGTCTGATCTCTCAGATAGCTTGGGTTTATTTTACCTTCGTGCTTGAAATCAAATGGCAATGGTTTGACGCGCTTTTAGCTATCGTAACAGGACCTCGAGCATTGAAGATTAACAGGGTTTCTGTATTACCCGTCGCCAGGGATCAGAAACCCCAATTTCGATCTCTCAGATCATCGTGATCAAATTCGTAAGATTTTCTATTTTTATACACTGAAATACCATAAGTCATGGTATACCTACTAATATCGGAGAGCACCTCTTTTTACCTGGAGAAGTGTAGCAACTGGACGTGGCATTGACTCAGCGTCAGATGACGCTTGAGGAAATATTCAGCTTCCTCTACAGCGTGCATAATTACGAAACTGTTGCCGGTGCAGGATTTTGTGCACATACTAACCTTTCGATCATGCCTCATATATGTTTGATAGGATTCATGCCTGGTGTTCTAGGTGGCCAAAGCATTCTGAAAATATTCAGAATGTTCCTCAAACCAATCGCGGCCCAGTGACATGGCGCATTGTCATTCTGGAAAATTCCATCGTTGTGTGGGTACATGAAGTCCATCAATGGTTGCAAATGATCATCAAGCAGGTGTACAGAACAATTCTCAGTCAATGATTGGTTCAATTTGACCAGAGGAGTCATTCCATTCCATGAGAAAACAGCCCACACCTTTATTTAACTACCGCGAGCTTGCACAGTGCCTTGTTAACAACTTGGGTCCATGGCCTCGTGGGGTCTCTGCCACACTCGAACCATACCATGCATATCTATTATTTCACATCTTATATAATTTCACATCTATAATCATCTTAACTTGTGCCCTCTAGATATGTCATCAAGGGTTTTCTGCCCCCTCCTTCTTTATTTTCGAGAGAAATAAAAAAAACACTACTCCATGGTACATTCCCTATGGGAGAAAAAAACATGAGACAGTTCCTGAGCCACACCCATTGGACTAATTTATACAATTTGCATTTCATATGGAAACTTATGATCTCTAGATGTGAAACTTATGAGGGTCGCCTGCCCTACACCACCCTCCAATTTTGAGAGAAATCAAGAAATAAAACTTTGGCAGAGTCCCTTAGAATCCACCAATTTGCCGACGTATTTCATCAACTTTCAAGCATAACCACAGGCTAATAAAATAAGGACGAACAGTTGATCGCCAAAGGCGGCCAATGATTCTTCATTTCTGAAGAAAATTCAGTCACTATGTTTACTACGAAATAAAACTATGCCAAATAAAATATTCTTGAATTTAATTCTGTGCCAAATAAAACTCTTTAAGTGTTTTATCGCTCTCTGCAAGAATTCGCAGGCAATCTATATAATGTTTCTGCTTGTTTATTAAATTTCCGAAGAAATTAAGTAAAATGTCTTGCATTTTTAGTGATAAGTAGGGGACAGTTTCACACCAAGGCCAATTTTTTTCATTTAAAAATATTGGTCAAATTATGTCTAAAACCAGGAGTCTCAGATATATAAGTAAAAAACACTTTTCGATCACCTTTAATTTTTCCTCCTGCTTACCACATAGTAATGTCAATTTTAAAATACATAAGATAGGGGGCCCAAACATCGCCTATCTTCCTAATATCGCCTACCATCATTTCTTCTTGATTTAAAGTGGTATATATTGGCCACTATCTGTATTACAAAGCTTCACCCCTTCTGTAGTTGTTTGAGGAAGCCGTATGAGGCTGTGTTGCCTTTCCTTCTCTCTGGGAATTTTTGCTGATTTTCTTGTTAGGTGAATTAATAATCATGTTTCATTATTATTAGTATAGACAGTAAAGTTCTTGTTAGGTGAATTAATAATCATGTTTCATTATTATTAGTATAGTCAGGAAAGTTTTTGTTAGGTGAATTAAAAATCATGTTTCACTATTATTAGTATAGTCAGTAAAGTTCTTGTTAGGTGAATTAATAATCATGTTTCATTCTTATTAGTATAATCAGTAAAGTTCAAGTCATAATGTTATACCATTTGAGGCAATGATAGTGACTATAATTTGCTACACTTTCGTGTAAGTTATTTTTTGGTTTGCTATCCGATGACGAAGGGTAATGCCGCCATGTTTGAGAGTTAGGTTGTTCGCAGTGGCGGCTCCTCAGCTCAGAAACAAGCATTGCTGAAAAGATGTTATAGACCTAAGTTGTAGGAAATTTTACGCTGATTATTTTGGTATGCAATGATGATGATATACTAAAAATTGATCGTTTTTGAGTTATAAGCAAGAAACTGGAGAAAAGTTTTTAAATACTTTTTGGCTATAAGTAAAATTCCAACAACAATTATTGGTGTCAAACCTCAGAATCGTAATCAGCTCCCGAAAAAACATAAAGAAGCAAAAAATTACAACTCCTCCAGAATTGGATTTTAAAAAAACGCCTTAACAACTGAGAAAAGGCGAAAAAGGAGCCAAATGAGGAAGTCGCGCTAAATGAGAGCTAAACAAAATGCAGCTCAAACAAATGCAAATTAACCGGAGAAAGGGTTGTTTTTCTCCCGCTTCGCGATGATCTTTGCGTTAATATCGGATCCGTAGGAGGGGCAAAACTTGATGCAGCTCTGATATGTCTCTCTCTCTTAATTTTTGATTGATTTTCCGTCTACTTTTTACATTTTTTATTACATTTTTACCATTTTCGTTGATCAATGAATTCTCACAGTGGAAAAGTAAGCCAATTAGAATAAAAACGAAAATACAATCGTTTAAAATAATTTCGGGGGGGGGGGGACTGCAGCTCTGCAGCTCTTATGGACGAGCCTCCACTTGTTGTTTGTTCCTAATATTGCCAACTTGGTTATTTCCATTATCAACGTAGCCCTTTGAAGGGCATTATATATATATAAAAAAATACCTTTAAAAAATAATGGTTGATGTCCTATCATCTGACAATATTTCTTTTTTATTTTGATGTTTTATTTAGTGGAAAAGTGTTAAAAGAATACTTTAACTATATTTCTAAAAGTGTAAAAAGCTGTCTTGTATTATTTTCAAATTTTTTGTGCCCTAAATTTCACGTTTAATAAAAAAAAGTATGATCATAACATAAGTTACACTTTACTTCAAATCCATTATAGACTTATAGCCCATTGCAATTAGGTAAAATAGGGGAAAAAAGTTATATAGTTTTGAAACTTTGGTCAAATACTTCTTTGACCTCAAGGATATCAGAACCGAAAAGTTTCCACCTCTCCGGAGGGAGCTTCCGCCCCTAGGGAGAAAACACTGAAGTGAAGTGGAGTGTTAGGTCAGTTTTCCCTAGATTTCTTCAACCCTATACATTCAATGTTAGAAATGGTATACTTGAAAGTCGTAGAGCATAAAATTCTGCGTCGAATGAGTACCAACACTATATATTTTGTTACAGTAGTATCATTACAAACTCTTATCAAAGTTGCAATGATTTTTCAATTTTCAAAAACAAAATAATTATTCTTACAAAAGACGACACATACAATCAAATATTCTACCTAAATAAAGTTTGTATGTATAAGTATTCACTTTTGTAAGCACATGCATATGTCAGAGCACCAATACCAGAGCGCTAGTGTAGTATGGAAGTTAGGAGAGAGAGTAAAAATAGTCTTCACAATATGTACATCAGCATCATCTGTTGCTACAAACGTGCATATGCCTACGTTCTCCAAGTGGCTAGCGAGTATGCGAAATGAAAAACTCCTTATCTGCAAGATTGCTTAGAAATTGTCTCTGAGGGTCAAGGAGAACTGTGCTTTCATTAAAAATTATTTCTCTTGAGGTACGCTTCATCCTTCGCCTTTGGCGTTCAATAACCTTTGTGTTAACACTGCTTTCGGTATATCCGTCAGAAACAACTGTTACTTCATCGCCGTAATGCTTCTTGATATTAGACATATATGTGGTGTAAACATCACCGAAAGTCTCTTGCTTTGGCCATACAACACGATGAATAAGAGAGCCTCCATAAAGAACGAAGTAAAGTTTGTCAGTGTTACCAACTGGTCGCTCTGGAACTGTATCAAAGATATTATAAAACATGGCCAGCAAGAGGCTACACATAATTAGAATATTTATGAAAATAATTTATTGCAGTTAAAAAATAAGCAATTTTAATTATTGTTTTATAAGCTGGGTTCGATCATTTTGTGCTTTGATGGTATTGCAAGTTCGAGGGGGGTTGGGGGGGGGGTTCCCCCCCTCAGGGATGGAAACTTTAACCGTTTCTTTGATGTCAGAAGAGTATTTGACCAAAGTTAGAAAACTTTATAAAATTTTCTCCTAACTGTCGTTTTTCGGTCTCATTACAATAGACTATTTGTACTCTCTCTCCTAACTTCCATTCCACACTAGCGCTCTGGTATTGGTGCTCTGACATATGCTTGTGCTTACAAAAGTGAATACTTATACATACAAACTTTATTTAGGTAGAATATTTGATTGTATGTGTCGTCTTTTGTAAGAATAATGATTTTGTTTTTGAAAATTGAAAAATCATTGCAACTTTGATAAGAGTTTGTAATGGTACTACTGTAACAAAATATATAGTGTTGGTACTCATTCGACACAGAATTCATGCTCTACGACTTTATACCATTTCTAACATTGAATGTATGCGGTTGAAGAAATCTAGGGAAAAATGGCCTAACACTCCACTTCACTTCAGTTTTCCCCCCTAGGGGCGGAAGCTCCCCCCGGAGAGGTGGAAACTTTTCGGTTCTGATATACTTGAGGTCAAAGAAGTATTTGACCAAAGTTTCAAAGCTATATAAATTTTTTCTCCTATATGCCATTTTTTGGTCTAATTGCAATGGACTATTAGGCGATATTAAGAACATATGTGTAGTGGGCGTTGCAGGGAACGATGTTTTAAGTACAAAAAATTCCGCGATCTGAAAAAAGTTTTTGGAGTGAGTGTTAAACTTATATGTTAGAATTGTAAATCAGTTTGTTTATGGATGACTGTTCAGATAATAGATTGGAACTATTTTTAGACAAATTGCACATGAATTAGTCCCTTATAAAAATAATTGTTTAAGTGGGCGATATTTGGGCCCTCTACCCTAAAATTTCATTTTTGATCATGGTATATCATAAGGCGGTACGTTAGCCATTTTAGATGTTTGCCTTTTTCATGGTGCCTTTTGATGTAATGTTCTGCTTTTTCGACGATTATAGATAAATGGAACTACATTAAAAATTCCTCACAAAATACCGATGCTAGCAAATGGCACTTAATTATAATTTTGTGAATATTGATTAAAGAAGACGTTTAATTGAAATTTTGTTAATACTGATTAAAGAAGACGTTTAATTGAAATTTTGTTAATACTAATTAAAGAAGACGTTTAATTGAAATTTTGTGAATACTGATTAAAGAAGTCGTTTAATTGAAATTTTGTGAATACTGATTAAAGAAGACGTTTAATTGAAATTTTGTTAATACGGATTAAAGAAGACGTTTAATTGAAATTTTGTTAATACTGATAACAAATACACGCAATTTTAATTTTCTGAATGCTGATAAAAATAGACTTTTGTAAATAATTCGCATTCGAATAAATAGTAGCTAAAACTTTAGAGGTTATAATAAAGATAAGATCTTAATTTGGAGGATCAGGGGAGAGATGCGAGGACTACTGTTTACAGACCTACTAAAATAAGATCTTTTAACGTTATATGTACAATATAGTCACTTCAGAGGTTGAATTAAAGCTCACAAAATAAAGAAATACTATTAGACATAAGCAATTAATAAGAATGTATCTTCAAAAAGATCTTCGAACACCAGATTTCCGTTTTCTAATTACCCTAATTAAACATCCGCTCCACAACAGCATAAAAGAAAGGAATAAGCTTTCACAGGGTCACATTTGGATGATATAATCTACTGCAGTTCAACAAGAAGCTCAAAATGTTCTTCTTTTTAGTGTCGCTACTTGGACTTGTATACTGTAAGTATACTATTATTAATAACCACGTAATTTGAAAGAATTTTTATATTTTTTGTCTGTGTTTGGATTCTTATGAGATAAAAAGTAGCATTACAGATTACATAATGCACATTTGTTTTGATATCTTCAAACTTTATATATTTTTTAAATTTGTTCTATAAATGTGTCATTTTATCTGTTTTGACTATTTTTTTTGCAAACACTCGTACTTGTTTACTAGCCGCAACTGTGTTGTTTGTTTATTTTGATTTGTTGTTTGGTACCGTTTTAATTTGAGGCTTCCTATATTCTTTTCTTCTTCTTATTTTCTTTATTATTATTATTATTATTTTAATGTTATTTGGTTATTATTCAAGAAATTGTGTATTGGACGGTTTCAAATTATGCATAGGAAGATTTGAAAATGTGATAGGAAATTGTGTATAGGTTGATTTAGCTTTTTTCTTGTGATGCAGTGTGTTGCATGTTTAGGTTTTAATTTGTGGCTTCCTGCATATATATATTTTTAAGCTTTCTTTTTTTCCTCTTTTTATTTTCCTTATGATTGTATTTTAATTTATGTTATTTGGTAATTAATCAAGATTTTGTGTTTAGGAAAGTTTGAAAATGCGTTTAGGAATTTGAAATTGTGTTGGTTATTTTAACCTCTTTTCCTATGAAGCAGTACACTTTTTGAAGAAATTTTGTACTCGAATTTGCTGGCGTACTTCGGAACTGTCAGTGGCTCGATATTTGTATGTCCGTAAAGACAGGTCAAATTACTAGTTATCTATATCTTCAAACATTAATGAAAAATGTAAACCATTAGTTTATTTAAAGAATGCATGCATATATTTTATGTTATTAGTCATTATAATACGTTTCATTAGTCAATAAAATGCATATTTAAAAGTCACTAAGAAGTTTTATATGTTTAAGTGTTAAAAGAGACTTTTACCTTCTAGATTTCGGAAATAATTATTTAATAAATATTTTAAAAGGACTTTTGTTCAAATCAAATCTCTGAAACCGCTATCTAGTACATCTATTCGTAAGAAATTCTAGTTCACTACATTAGAGTATCATACGGATAGTTAAGAAATTAGTAGTTTTGAAAAACAGAACCAGAATGTTGGATGTTACAGGACAGTGTTCTTACCTCCACATCTTACTCCTGATACTTTATAAGAAAATTCATTTAAATAATTGTAAAAATGCAACGCAAAATTAATTTCCGAAATGTTTTCCCTCATTATTTTGAACTCGAGCTTATTTGGGTACTATATCTTTATCACGACGCATACCCTCGAACTAGTAGGCAGAACGTCTCCCTGTCGGTTGGATGGGTATGCGTGAAACTTATTGAAAGATAAAGAAAGAAAATAAAACTAAGAATTTTAATAACATAATTTGGTTGAAAGATAACATTAACAGAACATAGATGTGACTAAAATAATTAAACTGAAAGAGGAAAAGGAGATAAAATAAAATTAAAATGCTAAAAGGAATTATAAAAAAATATTTAAAAAGAAAACTAAAATGCCATTCAACTTTAAAAGCAGTGTTATTGTAAATCACTGTAAAATATCTGTGGTAAAAAGTCACCTTCCGCTAATATACTACATTGTCAATGTGGCAATGTTAAACAGGAACTAAGGCTGTATATACAAGTACTTAGGGTACTATACACTTCCAAAAATTTTGTGCCTCAGAACTTTTTCTTTGATTTTTAAACTTTCATATTTAAAATTATTTGACATTTTATAGATATAAAATTGCAGACTGTAAGTATGCATACTGTAAACATTTTAATTTCTAGATAAGGTTTCTCAATAGTGGAAAATCGCAATTACTATATAGAAAGTATAGAAACAGTTTTAATGTTTTAACCTATTCGGATAAACAGTCAAATATAATGTTATAAAACGATATTTAGAATTTTGAAAAAAATTTAAGCCATATTAATTCGGCAAAATATTTTTAGCGTTGGTTAATTTTTTCAAACAACTCTTTAAAAATTAAAACTGACTCTACCAGTCTTTGTTTCTAAACTCAACAAACCTCATCCCTAGTACTGAATTATGTTTCCAGGTGCAATATTAGAAGCAAGATGCTTAAAAGGGCCTTTCACCAATAACAGCAAAATATGAGCGAAAAATTTGATGGGAAACCAATTCAAAATATTTTTGGTTTCAAATTTTCTTCCTTCCATCCTTATCAGCTCTTTTACAAAAATAAGAACCAGCGGGAGTGATCTCCCCAAAACATTCTCGTATCCGTCCTAACGCAGATGGGGTAAAATACACAAAGCAGCAGTAACATGCACGATTCCCTAACGCATGTGGGAAAAAATCCAAACTGCAGTAAAACACACCAAGCGTTCCTAACAAAGATGGAGAAAAAAATAAAGCAAACGGCATAAAACGAGTTTCCCTTGGAGCCCGCCAAGACGAAATGTGGATTATCGCCAATGCGCAAATGGTCTTGCGTAAGGTAAAGAACATCATTACGCGATTTGGGCACCTTTTTTTCCAAACCAAATTTGGACAAATTTGGATTAAAAACAAATTTAGATTGAAATCTACAATTAAAATTAGAAGACGACATATCAATTTTTATTTATCTATGTAATTGGGTTAAGAAGTTATCGTGTTCAAAAATATGCTATTATACAGACGGACAGTGAGTCAACCCTTTGACGGATTAATTCCAAAATTTGATACTGGTCTATATCCCTGATGATAAAACTGTGTACCAAATTTCCTGTATCTAGCATTTTAGGTTTTTGAGTTACCGTATTCAGATGAACACGGACAGACAGATTTCCCGTGGACGGAGTTTATCCAAAATTTGATATAAACCTACAAATTAGGAGTAAAGATCTCATACCAAATTTCATCCTTGTAGCTCTAATAATTTTAGAGTTATCGTGTTCACAGACAGACCGACATAAGTCCAAAATTGTGTTTTTCGAACTCGGGGAGGTATAAAACGTGTAGAATCATCAGAATTTCGAGATCGAATTTTTTTTATGATTACAATACTTTCTCTTTATATACTTCGTATACGAGAAAGTAATAAAAATAATCTGTTATCTCCAAGGGGTTTTTGACTGCTTTCCGAAATGTAAGCATAAATTGTCCCGACTGGGCCGGGCCGCATGGTACAAAAGATAACCGACCGTCCATTCCTTCTTTAAGAATACAATGAAACAAAATTCAATGCAGACAACAGCAGTTGAAAAATAACACAAACACTAAACAAAATAAGTCCCTTTTTTTCTGTTTAATAAACAGTTTTCAAAATGTGTCCTCGATCCGAAAAGGTAGTTGTTCAACCACTCTGACAGCGTCTTTCCTACTGAATAAAATCTGCATCATCTCAACAATATTTAAATTTGGCCAATGTTTTCGGGAGTTCACTCGAAATCTGGACCATAGTTTATATTTCATAACTAAACGCTCCACTGTTTCTATTTTTTCACCACGACTCTTTGGAGTTCTTTGAAAAAACCTACCCAGTTATTTTCTGAAAACTCCATGACCGGTGTAGATTTGATTTATGTAGAAGTTATCAATTACTCTTGTTAAGTTAACCGTGTCACGAAATGTTTTTGTCCAACGCCCTTTCTGGGTTTGATCTCATTTTTACAGCCATTTGATTACGATTTTCTTTTCAGCCTGCTTCTCGCAATTCTGAATTAAACGCAGAACTCATTTACTTCACTTCATAAATAACATTAAGGAATTGTTTGTAAATAGGAAAGTAAGTCATCAAATTTCCAATATTTGAAATAATATTACAAAACATATTAATGAAAGGCAATGCTGCCTTTTGAGCTAAAAATTGAGACTTAGCCATAAGGTGTATTTCTTATTAATGAATATTTTGTAACATTCTTCTGTTGTCATTGAATTAATTTTTTTAGTATATACAAAAATAATGCTGTTGAAAAGTCTTGAAAACGCAATTTATATTGAATGTAGCAAATCTTTTATCAGGAGCAGCTGGTCAAGGTTGAAAAGAAGACCGATTCGATCAATTTTATTTCTAGTATACAAGTTGTTTCTTAAGTTGAGTACGACTTTAAAAATCAATAAATCATAAAGGAATTAGAACGATATCGTTTTCCTGAAAAGGATGGATATAAATCGGACTTTTGGTCAGAAGAACGAGAATTTATTGATCGCATAGATTCCATTCATATCTCCAAATGGCTCCTCACCGGATGGAGCTGGGTTTCATATGATCAGAGATTTGTTGAAATAACTACTTACAAATGTTCAATATATCGACTTCCATTCAGGTGCTTATTGGTCAACATTAAGTATCATTTTTAATGTCATTGCAGAACATTGCGGAACGTTGCAAAAAATATATTTATGGTCCACTAACAGCTATGCTCCTGAATGCAAGATGATACATTGAACATTTCTAAATAGTTATTTCGACAAATTTCTGATTCTGTCAAACGCATCGCTCCATCCAATATAGAACCATTTGAAACTATGAATTGGAAATTTATGCGACCCATAAATTCTCGTTTCAAGAAAACGACCCGATTTTTTTTCCAGTCCTTTCTGTATAAAAGGCATCGTTCAAAATCTTTTATGAGTTATATATTTTTGAAATTGCTCCAAATTTATGAAACATAATGCATATATATCATCTGTGGTTAATATTTAACCCGCGAGGACGCGCAAAGGGGTGTCCGACACCCCAAGCCATGTAAAATGTGAAAAATACTGACTTCCCTTTAAATCCGACTGTGTTCGGAGACATTTTTTTGAAAAATAACTTATATATATTTTTTAATGTTATTTTTCAACTGCATATGTTTTAAAACTATGAAAATATTGTAAAATTAGGCTTTCAAAATAATATTTTTTTGTAAAAGCTGAGAAATTTGAAGAAAAATGACTAAAATATTTGCTTTACGCTAACAGCCATAGACAAAATCATATTCTAAATATACATAAATCCTTGTAGGAGTACATTTTTATGACAGTTGTGTGTGTTATGCTCTAAAATATTTCTTGTACTTCAAAATAGTTTTGAGATATAGCTGAACATAGTTACTAAACTGGTAATTTTTCATAAAAAAATGCTTTTCGTTTATTTTTAAGCACTTAAAAATAATACTTGATTTTAAAATTGACCTTAGTTTTTAGAGGAAAACATCAAGCATATTACAGAAAACAATCTCAGAAAATTTCATATCAATACTTGAATAACGTTTTGAGAAATCATTGTTACGGTCGACAGTTTTCCTCAAAAATATCATTTCTCAGAAAACACATTTAAAGTTTTTATGCAACATAAAGTAATGCTTACAGTTCGGTAATAAAACAGCTGTAACTCCATTTGTAATCCACGTAGAGTAAAAAGTGAGACAATTTTAGAAAGCTGGTTAAACAGGCTACAAAATTAAGTCATAAAAAAGTTTTTGATAATTTCATCGAAAACGACGATTTTAAACCAGTCGGATACCTTAATTGAAATGAGTCAAATCCATGCTATCTGACTTTAAGGTCACCTTCAACAGACGGAACGTGTTTTAAAAAAAACACTTTATTTTTTTATTGGAATTCACCATAAGGGATGTGAATCACTCTCTTGCGCGGCCTCGTGTGAAGTTTCTTTGTTCAATTGAATGATTGTATTATGGACAGGAAAATAATCTGGTGTCGCAATTTAAGTTTTATTGAGGAAACAAATGGATTTACGGACATTCTATAATTCTAAAATGGAGATTTTTGTGGGTGCAAGACTTTTATACAGGAAAATAGTGTTAGTGAAAATGTCAAGACATTAATGCAAAAGTTACGTTACTCTGAGCGTAATGTAACTGTAGTCAGCTCGTACATGTCTTATCCGCTTTCACAAAAACTGTTATAGGAAAAGCTTAAAATTGTAGAAATTATTCTGAAAAATAAAAGTGTATTACACCCTAAATTTATTAGATCTAAAGGGAAGTCCATCAGAATTCTTATTTGGATTTCTAAAACAAAATGCTTTCATGTGTTCCTAATAAAATTCGAAGCAGTATTTTCCTTTCCAAATTGTATAACGATTGTTATATTAACGATTCTTTACTATAAAAATTGTTTAAAACATGCATGCATGAAATCTACTTTTCTTATATGTTCGCGATACGCTGAATAATATAATGTATCATTTACTAAATTTTTCGTCTAAAAATTTCTTAAATGATATATTATATCATTTGAAGTTTCTTTGTTCAATTGATCCGGTCAATTGTCCATTTCAATTTGTCTAATTGATTCAATTGATTGAGCTAACTAATACTGTTTATAACGAAAACTGTTAGCATAAATCATTTGGAACAGAAATAACATGAAAATGTTGCTAGTTTTGCTTAAATAGCAAAATAACGAATTGGGGTGTCGCACGCCCCTTTGCGAGTCTTCGCGTTACTATTCGTAGAGCTCGTCCTCGCGGGTTAAGGAATATCTTCAATTCTATTTCAGAACTGGAGGCCAATGAAGACAAAAGGTTAGGAATGGAGAATCTACGTTAGGTAATCTATTAATGACATAGCGTCATAGAAAAACTTATTTTTGTATTTTAAATTTACAGGTGCGTTATGCACGGAGGAAGCTTGTCTATATAAAGCCGGAAACGACTGCCGGTTCTACACCGTAGTACCTCATCGATTTCCCGGAAGTGAAGAAGAACTGCAAAATGCCTGCACGTGCGTAATTTAAAAAATCATTTTAATTTTAAAAAATCGCGAAAGTATTAAACATTTGAGTAATGCTTAAGTTGGTGATGACTTCGGTTATTCCACTTAATACAAGAACACAACAGGGAAGATGAAATATTAATAACTAAAAAGAATAAACAATAATTTTCAACTTCAAATACTCGCATTTCCTTTAATATTCAAGGCATTTAGTTCAATTTTAAAAAAAGGTTTCGTTTATAAGGTACTTATATACTCACTTGTTCTGCAAGTTTCGTATGATTTAGGTGAAAACTTTGTATGTTATAGACAAAAACTTATGCTCAAAAATTTAGGATTTTATACGAAAATCTTTATATGTTCTCGAACATACATGCTATTTTTACCAAAATGCATGTACGTATTGCATATAACAAACAAAAGCATTGCTGAAAGTTGGGAATCATTATCGATTTTCAGTTAAATGAAGGGAAAACCAAACATGAAAGCGCATGTTCCTACCAGATGTTTAAAAAAATTCAGAAATATTCCTTATGGTTGTTAAGAATTATTTTTTTCTTCCTCTTTGATATTTCAAAACATTGAGATAGTTAGTGTTAAGTGACGTAATCTATAATATAAAAGCCGTGAGAAGGCCTCTAACGCTCAGGAATGTGGGTCGTGCCAAAAGAGATTCAGACCAGACGCAGTTTGATTGATTTCACACACGCTTAGTTGGATTGGCTCGTCCGAAAGGGATTGGGGAACATGGGAGGGGTTTGCTAGAATTCGGAGAGAGCCAGCTGTCATTGCGGCTTTTAGAGGGGAAGTGAATTTCTCTTATCTTTGAAAGAAAAACTCGGGCGTTTTGTGTTTGCTTTTTTTTCTTTGAGTGCTGCTTTTTGCTGAATTATAAGATCTTCAAGGTATCCAACGGAAATTATTGTTATTTTTTTAGCCGAGTTTAGCAGCTTCCTTTCTTTTTTGTTTTATTTTGTTTTTGTTAAAATGGTTCTTTCTTTTTCGTACTTAATTTCGGAATTGAATATTATTTAGCCGTCTGTACACTGAAAAAGGCTCCTTTTACTTAAAGATTTTCATTCATCAATTCAACATTTTTTGATTTTTGTATTTGGTAATGCATTTTTTCTGCTAGTGAATTTGGCATTATTTTTACTTGGAAAAGGCGAAAGTTAGTATCAATTGATTCATCAGTTCTGTTTAGAAAGTTTTTTTTTAATTCTTAAGCACTCTGGCAATCTGCATGAGATTTTCTTCAACAATTTTCATTAGTAAATTTCTGATAATCAGATCAGAGATAATTTGGGAAGCTAAAAGCCCGTCTTAATCGGGAAATATCATACACGCAATAGAATTATTCTAGTTATTACTATAAATGCAAATAATAAATATTATTCACACAATATTATTTCATGTATGTAGGGGGTATCCAGGAGAATCATGACCCTGGACACCACCTACTGGTGTAAAGGTACTCGATAAATAGCACACTCTAGGGGAAAATGTACTAAAGACAAAGGAAGGAAAACGGTGTTTAAGAACTAAAACATTTATTAAAGACTTTAAGAAGTATTTACATATTTCAGATAAGAATGAATATGATCAAATGACAGTTAAAGACAGTTTAAAGGCTCAAACATAATTGACTTTAAGAAATACGAACCATTATAATTAAACATTAAATAGTTACCATTAGTAATTGTTTTGCCAGTGCCATATCTATGGAGAACAAGAGCCAACGGCTTACGCCGTGCTGAAATATAGAGGCTTAGCTAGACACGTCTTTTGTCGTTAATTGCCAGCCATCGTTTGCTAATATCTATTCAAATTAGATTGTTCGACGAGTTAAAAATATTACTGAGAGGAATTAAAATTACGCAAATAAATTTAGGTGAGAAGTTATGCTGGAAAAGTACATTTCCTTCATGTATAAAATTCTAATGTTTAGAAGTGATCCATTTGCAATGTCTTATCTTTTATCATTAAGGAATTTGAATCAAATTAAAGAGTGTATAAAGGATTCTGTAA